>CM069456.1:27298478-27559183 GCA_035610835.1 Ophiura sarsii
GCTTGAAAAAATTTCGTTGAAAAATCCACCGGGTGGGTTAGGGTTAACGAACGATTTTTTTTCTTCTTTTTAATTTTCACTTTTTTTCTCTAATTTTACCCTGATTAACCCTTACAGCCCCAGATCCCATGAAATCCCATTTCCCAGCATCCTGGTTCCACCTGGCGCTGAGGTTTTTGTCTGAAATAATGGCCCCGGGCTATATAGCTGGGCGAATACACTCGCCCAGCACAGCTTCCCCCGTGGCGCAGTTGGTAGAGTGTCCGCCCGCCAACCGAGAGGTCGTGGGTTCAAACCCCGGGGCGTGGCACCTCTTGTTGTGTGTGCTTTTTTCGCTTGAAAAAAATTTCGTTGGAAAATCCACCGGGTGGGTTAGGGTTAAGGGACAATTAAGGTCCAATTGATGCCATTTGGTGCATCATTTTATGTTATATCGGCTGCCTGTATTACTCTTGCCTTTAGTATTAGTATTACTCTAAAAAAATGTTTAAAAAAACAAAACCCTTTTTTTTTGGGGGGGGGAGGGGAGATTTCCCGCGAGATGGCAACATTTCGTGCCAAGGAGCTTGCCGTTTTGCCCTATTTTTCCAGCCCTGGTCATCATAAACTGCACATAATCTCACATAGCATGAGATTAAGTTATATGTGCACATCAATCAGATAAATTTCTCTCACAGATCTCAGATTTACACTTCCATTCTTCAATACACAAGTAACAGTAGTGATGCCATGTAATATCTCAGAGATAATGTAAGCTGTCCTGTCTATGCAAAGTACAGTGATGGCTTTCACACAAACGTTGACATTTGTGCTCAGGAGATGGAAAATCGCTGTTCCACAGGCCCGTTATGTTCATATTTTAAATGCTTTTTTTGAATTTGTGTAACTTTTGGGGGGGGGGGGGGGGAACTGTAAACCAAATTTGAAAACTTATGGAACATTTTTGACAATTTTGAAGAAGAAACAAAATGTAAGCAAACAAAAAACAAACAGAAAACACCTGACCAACAAACTTTACCTGAGAGGTCATAAGATCTATGGAACAGGTGCATTTTTGTCACCATGGTGTTTTCAGGTTCAAAAGGATCTTTTGAGTAGAATCAAGTATGGAAAGTTCAGGTTGAAAAATGTTTGCCTATATATCAGGCTGTTTGCCTAATGTTTGCCTCATGCTTGTTGTGGCAAAGGTCGTTATAGGACAGAGCAAATAAATGCAAAAAGATGTTTTAGGGATGCCAATGATGTTAAATAGAAAGGTTGTGTTGAGATGAACTATGCAATGTAACCTCATTTGATGATCTACAATCAAGGAAAAAAAGGTTGGCACACTTTGTCTTAATTACGAAAAAAACCCGCCCCTCTCCCCGGAGGCAATGTTGATCCGAGTCATATTATCAGAGGCCATGGTAGGTCCCCCAACATTGATTGATGGGGGATGGGGAAGGATATAAGAAAGGGGGAGACTTTTGCTTTCTATTAAACAGTGCTATGTCCCAAGTCTGATCTCAATTGCGAGCACAGGGATATTTGTAATAAGTTGCGTAAAGTGTGCCAACTATTATTTTCCTTGATTGTAGCTCCCATCTGGCCAAAAATCCTCATGACAACAAATCAAATGGTATAACTGCCAAATGCATCATGGGAATCGCCACGATTTTAACTTCCAAAAGTACGGCTAATGATACAGTTTAGTCCCGAATGAGGCTATTCCATATTTGGATGTTTAGGGTAATCTGTTTTATGTCAAGGTAAGAAATAATCTTCTGTCCAATAATTGAATATTACATAATATGACTTTAAGTGTATGTACCTAAACTTTTTTTTCTCTCAGAGGTTCATTTCAATTCTCTGATACCAATCATACTAAAAAGGCCTAAAATGTGCCTATTTGTTGGTTTACATAATTCTTCAAGGCTCTTCTTACACAACAAGATTTGTAAGAGCCGCATGGATGATTTTGACAATGCCTAACTGCTTTCAGTGAACAATATTAGCTTCTTTTTTTTAATCACTTGCTATTTTGGTTTAGCCTCAGTGCAATAAAAGCTGTTATAATACACCTCTCCTCTAGGTTATAGGACATATGCAAAGAGATGTATTTTTTGTGTGTGCAAAGAAAACTTAAACATGGGGTATGATTTTGTGCTGGAAAATCACTAAACATGGATTCCCTTTCGCGAAAATCATGAAAAACAGTCAAATCTGCCTTTTTCAGCCTAGCAAAATCCCTAAACTTGCGTTCCGTTTTGCGAAAATCATGAAAAACTATCAAATCCGCTGTTTTGTGGTTTAAAAATAACCTCTAAAAGTGATGGGTCAGGGTTAATTCAAATTTCCAGCAGCACACAACTGTCATGAAATGATTTGGTTATAAAATCAATAACAGAAGCCCCCCCACCCCCCCCCCCCCCACCCCCCACCCCCAACTTAACACGAAAGTTAATAACCATGCATGTTCTTCCTTTTTTCAAAGAACCCCTTGGCAAGGATTTTTCATCAATTAGTTTAACCCCTTCTTTATGGAAAATCAAGGACAAAATTGTGGTGAAAAATACCCCTAGTTTTTGTTTTCAATGACTAGAATTTTAAACACCCCCTTTTTCAATTTCACTTTCTACATACTTAGGCCTAAAGTCATGTGATCTTTTCTAGGGAGCGCCCTCTTTTCATGATTTTTTTAGAAAGTAGATTTTCTTGCAGATTTACATTTCTGATCATAAATTGTACATACATTCCAAAGTACAGAGCGATACGATTCCTAATTACCTCAAAATCATGGTTTTAGAGTGAATTTTAGACTAGAGTAAAATAAGTTGTCGGACATCCGACAGTTTATTTTCACTCTAAAACCATGTTTTTGAAGTAATTAAGAATCGTATCGCCCTGTAACTTGGAAATGTATGTACGATTTATGATCAGAAATGTAAATATACAAGAAAATCTGCTTTCAATTTTTTTCTCGATGTTGAGGGCGTACCCTGGAAAGGATCACATAATATACCTTTAAAATAGTACAGGTTCAGGTTGCTTCCAATATTACCAGGTATCTCTCATCAAATGTGATGCGATCTGTGAAAACCCATCGGATGTCGCAAAATGTGAACTAGGGATTATGGGTAAAATAAAAAATAAATAAAAATAAATAAAAATATTTTTAAAAAAATTTGTTTAGATTTTTGTAAAGAAAATTATATTCCAATACTTTGTGTCATCATCTTTCATGAAATTTCACCATCAAAAACTTACTTAAGTCACTTCTATTATCAACCTTCTAATGTTATTCTATTGAATTATGTATCTTTTTTGGCCTGTTTTCATGATTTCTGGTTGTGTACCTTTTTATGACATCACAATCATCATTCACTCATAATTTCTTTTGTAGTAATCGAAACAGTTCGGTAATCAGCACAGGTTTAGCTTTCTTATGATATAAATATCGCCAATATGAAAAATGCCACCATGTGGTGGGTTTTCACAGATCGCATCACAAATAATTAAAACCACAACATTTTACTGATTTCGTAAATACCCCTTTTTCTCATTTTTGCAGAGACTGATTCATAAAATACCCCCTATTTTCTTAATTTCACGGTCCTTGATGATATTCAAAAATATACCCCTTTTCCTTGATATTTAATAGAACATGCATGGTTACCAACTTTTGTGTTGAAATGGGGGCCAAAACAGAAGGCTCCTTTGTAGAAATATAGTCTTCTGGTACTAACACTTCAAAATCGTCACACTTAAAGGCATATTATGTGTTCCTTTAATGGAACGCCCTCTATCAGTGATTTTTTCCTAGAAAAACTTTTTTTTTTTGGTGTCAAATTGCATTTCTAACCGGGAAACTAAAATATCTTGTTGATGTAAAAGTTACAGAGCAATGTTTCCTATTTACTTAATTTTACTTATTCCATAATTATTATTTACTTCAAAAGTGTGTTTTTTCATTCGCAAATAGTATTCCATGGTTTTACCCTGTGTTAACACTTTCCACGCGGCTATTATTTTTACCATACCCAGAACAGATTCTTCAGAAACCTTTCACAATTTAAGTCTATCTCAAGGATTACTGACCAAAACTAGGCATGTTTGTACTTTTGTCAATGCATTTCTCATGGTGGTTCTAAATATGGTCATGAAATTCAATAATGTTGACATTTTTTAAACATTTTGTGAAATTTTGGAATGTCGTCTGCAGCCGCCTGCCGCGTGGAAAGTGTTAACGACGTTTATAGTGTTACCGGTGCGACCACAAATCTACGCAAGTGAACACTCCACTATAGAATACTTTATGATGAAAATCAAAACAAATATTATATGTTGGCAAATTCCTTAAATTGGAAGCAGATTTTCATTATGATTTAGCTGAGACCATAATAACTAAATAATTTAGTTATTATGGTCTCAGGATTTAGTAAAGTTCTGTGGTGGGTTTTTAATAGAAAATACAGTCAAAGTAGATTCATGAGTCCAGAAAAGTCTTTCCTGACATTATACAAGAGAACAGAATATCTGTTTACATTTGAAAAAAGATCACATAATATTGCTGTAAAGGAATGGCTTATTATCTTGAAAATTGTTTGTTACCTAACCAATCATTACAAGGCTGAAGAGATTAGTATTCAAAAATAAAAATTGGACTTTATACCCTTATAAAAAACTAGGATGCTATGTAATCACCTTCCATGGTCTGATGCATCTAATAATATCCTTGATCAAATAATACACCGGGGGGGGGGGGGGGCACTCAACTTTTTTTTGGGTAGGGGTGTGCCGCCCAGGGTCTCAAAAAGGGGGGCTACAGAACTGAACTGAGTGGATTTTATGACGAAAAATAGAGTCTTAGGAACTGATTTTTTCCCAAAAAATAGGTCTTTAGAACTGGCCTATAGTTCAATTTTCGATTTATTTTGGTTTATGAACGCAAAATTTTCGAAGAATTGGGGCTTTGGAACACAAAATTGGGGCTTTGGAACGCAAAATTTCGCGATTTTTGAATTTTCAATGAAATTGGGGTCTTAAGAACTGATGCAGGCTCAAAAAGGGGGTCATAAGAACTAGCAGCTGAGGGTGAAAAAGGGGGTCTTCAGCGCGGCACATACCTATACCCTTTTCAAATGTCAGTGCCCCCCCCCCCCCCCCCCCGGGATAATACATGTCTGAATTTACCATGGTAAATAATCATAATACAATAGAGCCTTTTGTGCATGTAAGAAGTAGCGTAGGTAGCACATTGTTTTGTAAGTTATATCACTGGAGGTGGAGGATTAGTATGCAGGATTAGAAGATTTGGGATTAGATAAAGGTATGGATTAACTTTATATAAATTGTGACGCCTATTATTAAAAGCAACCATGCGTACAGTTCCCAATTGATGAATTTGATATGTGGATCAATTCATTTACATTATCTGCCTTACAGTTTATTGTTGATTCATTAAAGTTTTGCGTGTTTTGATGATGCACATTGGATAAAAGACCCAAGAGGTATGTTTTGATGTGACGGGTCACATACGTGAGTCCCCCTTCCCTCTCCCTTCCCTCTCCCTTCCCTCTCCCTTCTTGGAGAAATGTCATTCAGATTTGTTTTCTTCATTAATTCGTTGTTTTTTGTCTGTTAACCCTATAACCCCGGTTTAGGGTTTTTAACATATTGAAAACTTTAGGGGTATTAAACGCTAAAAGTCCCATATGAAATCAACCTATGCTTCGTGATCCTAATTCACCACACACTGTGTACTATCGGGACTCTGGGACTCTTCCATTGCACTCAATGGGGTGAAGTAAACAATACACACACTAATGCCGCTTGAACATTTCACCATAAACATTTATTTGTAAGCAATAAAACAATTCAGTAATATTGCAACGTCAAATGTTAATACAACAATTAACGTGAGGTATTGTGACCATTTTTAAATGACGAACTACAGCTGAATAGATAATGTAATATACTTTTACACCCCTGTAGCGATAGCTCCGCGACCCAACATGTGGATCGATGTCGTATTGTAAGTGTATTGTGTTGTATTGATTCATTGACCAAAACATCCGCTGAGCCAAGATTTTGCCTAAAATAGTCCTGATTGGTGGGAAAAAATGCGGGTAGTTCCTTTCAACCAATCATATTATATTTTACATCAATCTCTGAGGAATTTTGTCTAGTATTCTGACGTAAGCGTAATTTTCGATCAAACGCTTCCATAAATTTTGCCATTGAATTTAGTACACCGACCCACGTGAAATGGACCTAAATCAGGCTACTTTGTCAATGCGTGTCATTCTTTTCTGCTAAAAGTGTAATTTTTATTTGGAAAAACGTGGGTTTATCTCAAATTTTAAATTGTAAGTGTTTGGTATTTTATTGAAGCCTATACTATTTACTGCACTATACCGAGCGTAATTGTAAGTTAAGTTTGTCCCACTTGGCAGTGATGATCAAAGAAGTTTCGATGTGGCAAGGGACAAGCTCAAAATTACGTGCTTAGTGAGGTAATTAGGTTTTCGTTGAGCAGATGCACCTAAGTTTTCAATATGCCGGGATCACAATTTTCGAGGAAAAAACGCCAACTAAATCTCCGGGAACCTGCCGGGATTCGATCCAGGGACCCTCCGTTCTCAAGCCCCACATCCCACCCACTAAGCCACGGCCCTCAGC
The DNA here is from genome assembly GCA_035610835.1 of Ophiura sarsii. Taxonomy (NCBI): domain Eukaryota; kingdom Metazoa; phylum Echinodermata; class Ophiuroidea; order Amphilepidida; family Ophiuridae; genus Ophiura; species Ophiura sarsii. The sequence continues at coordinate 27,305,139 of CM069456.1, forward strand.
TACAAATATGCGCAGTATACTGCGCTCATTATATAGGCTCGGTTGACTACGTCATCGAAAACCGACAACGCATGCGTTTGGAGAGGGAGTTAGCAATTTTTAGCACTCAGGGGGTTAGGGTTAAGATTATCTAAACTGCTCACAAAAAGTATCGAAACACTTAGAAATGATCCAATACATAACGGCTCGAAAGGGTATGCATTAATCGAAGCAAATAACCAAGTGCATAATTTTGTTCTGCGTATTTTGACACCTCGATCGATGAGATACGATCTTGCGGAGCGGAGTTATTGTCATTTTAATGGTCGTGGTCCAGTTTCAAAAGTGACAATCATCCTATAGAAAGAGGTTTGCATTACTGCTTAGAATGATCAGATTTGTACTTTTCAATAGGGATGAGTGTCACTTTTGAAACTGGACCCACGATCATTGAAACGACAATAACTCCGCTCCGCAACATCGTATCTCAACGATCGAAGTGTCAAAATACGCAGAACAAAATTACGCACTTAATTATTTGCTTCGATTAATGCATACCCTTTCGAGCCGTTATATATTGGATCATTTCTAAGTGTTTCGATACTTTTTGTGAGCAGTTTAGATAGATATACTCGGTAACAAACATTTGTGTAAATCATATTTCTGATATTTCTTCCTTTACACAGATTCAAATTCATCTGCATTATATCCGGCTGAATCATGGCGGCAGAGGAAGGCGGGATTATCGGCACAATGCGGATAGCGGAAGATCTACTTGACTATGTCCCAGCAAACCCACTGAGTGAGCCTTTCAAAGATGCGTGGATGTATATGACAGATAACTACAGTAGATGGATGATCTCAACCATCATATCTTTCATGGTGCATGAAGTAAGTTTACTCATAATAATTTCTTAACACTTAATCCATGCGGCTAATATAGTTTCACCATATACAAAACAGATTTTTCAGAAACCTTTCCCAATTTTCAAAGTCTAACTCAACGATTACTGAACCAATACTAGGCATGTTTGTACTTATTTCAATGCATTTCTCATGGTGATTCTAAATATGGTAATGAAATTTGATAATTTTGACATTTTTGAAACATGTTGTGAAACTTTGGAATGTCGTCTGCAGACACCTGCCATGCGGAAAGTGCTAAATTTAGACCTGATCCAACTGAGGGCGTAGCGAACAAGATTCCCAATCTGTTCCTCGTGACATGTGCATAAAAGTGGCGCCTGTTAAATTACGTCACTGTTCAGAGGAAGCAAAATAGAATATAGTCCCTGGCAGGAAATTAAAATAACTGTTTCAAATAGACTGTGTACAGCCACAGCAAAAGGTGCAGTTGTCTCTCAAAGAAAAAAGTAATACCAACAAAGTGAGCTTTTTGAAAACATTAAAATGACACCTTGTGATTAAGATTGGGTACTGCGGTCTGATTTTAAGAAGAACAATTACTGTGAAATTGTCTATATTTTCTTTGTTTTTCCATGCCTAATTCCATCAATATTTCTAAATACATTTTACCGACAACTTCACCCTTTTGCCTCGATATTACACATATTTGTTCCACATGGTGAAAAAATGTCCCCGTATAAAAAATCGCCTATTTTTGCCTACCATGCCTCAGGTTACAACTCACAGATGACACAGACATGGAAATGTGTATATATGAAGAGCTCTATTCCAAAAGGAATCAACTCCACTTTTTGTCGAAATTGAGTTAGGTGCAGAACATGAAAGAGAGTTACGAAATACATCTTTTACACTTTGTTCTACATCTTTAGCATGTTCGGGTCAAAAGTTATGACCCTCGGTAATTTATTTCCTGAAATGTCTGGTAATTTCCGGAAGTTTCCGGAAATTTGAATATAATTCCCTATTTTGTAAGCCAAAATGGTAGAAATATGGTTCTTATATCATGGTAAAACATTAATAGGAGTGTCCTTAATGAAATGCAATGAAGAAAACGTAAAATGTATGGGATAATTGTTTTTAAAATTGAACACAAACAGAAGTGTTGTTATTTCAAAAAATGTGCCAAATTTTCCAAATTTTCAGTTTTTTCAAGAAAAAACAAAATGTCATAATTTAAAAAGTTGAAGAGGTATTTGAATGCGGTTTTCTGTTTTCAATGTGATTTGATAATGTCTTTCAGGTGTACCTTAATTGAAAATAATGATTGTTTAGTAAAGTGGTTTTTGAAAAATTGGTCGAAACATTTATGTTCCAAAAGGGATCAACTCCACTAGTTTCCGAAAATAAAGAATGATATAGGAAATACAGTGAAAATAAAAAAATGAAATCAAACCTGTTTTTAAGCTTACACGTATAGTATCTTTCATATGGCAGAAAATTAGCATAATAAAAGAAGTGCAACATCCTTAATTTAAAAAATGTTGCTTTTCTCCTATTTCACTTAAATATGGAGTTGATCCCTTTTGGAACATAGCTCTTAATTCATATGTACATATCCTAGCTGAAACATAATTGGTTCTATCTTCTTTTTTTCCAGATTGCTTATTTTGGAATCTGCTTACCTGGCTTTCTTTTCCAGTTCATCCCTTACATGCAGAAATATAAGATACAAGGGGTAAGTACATATACAGCGTGTGTCCCCCCCCCCCCCCCCCCCCCCCCCCCCCCCCCCCCCCCCAAAAAAAAAAGGTAAAAAACAATGGGAAAGCTGATTACTTTTTAAATAAAGCAAAACTAATTCTTTATATATAAGAATCAGAAAGAGTATAATCAGTGGCGTCTAGGTTATTCATATTGGGGGCGAGAAATGAAAATGAACCGACAAGAGTTTTTTGAGTCAAGAAATGCGCACGTAGCGCACGAACATTTTCGACTTTACACCTATATTTTGTTCGATTGAGCTACATTTTGGCTCTAAACAAGCTTGTACCAAAGAATATTGGATTTTGGGAAGACATATGCATGTGTACTTTTGACCATCATAATTCCATGATTCCTTTGGTCAAATGAACCGACAGTGCCAATCTCAACCGACACGACGTCAATATTGTGTGTGGGGGGGGGGGGGGGGGGGGGGGGTCGCCAATGAGTATAATACACCTGAAGTATAAGCAGGTTTTAAAAATCATTTCCCCAAGTTTACTAGGTAAATCATGCAGTCAACCATTTCCAGACCTGAAACTGTTCAGCTTTTAAGATGATTTTATTGTTTAAAGGTATGTGTTTTCTTTTCTTTTCAGCACAATTTGAGCTATTTTACCCCAATTTCACATTGTGTTTTAGCTTCTTCTTTAGCATTTTCAGCTTTTTTCACTGTAGGTCAGTTTTAATTATGCATTTTATGAAGGAAAACTTTGTCTTTAGTATAGTAGGAGGTAGCCACCAAAGTGTGTCATAGCGGTTAACACTCTAATAGTTTATTTAATCAGTTCCAAATTGGTGAGAAATAGTCTGTTTCTCTCTCCACGTGCAAAAGTAATCCAAGCACACGTACGCGCGATTATGGCCACAGCAAACGCATGCCGTTTTGGCCACACACACGCATCACACATGATGCACAGTGTGCATGTTGCCTTCATGCATTGATAAACATAAATTAAACAATGAATTAACAAAACCATCGATTGGATTAATTGTATAGTGATTTTTAGCATTTATAAGGTCCTTGGACAGATACAAACCATGCCTGAACAGCAAATGTATATATGGCAAGGGTGGTTTTCCCATAAAACTGGGTGAAACAGTTTCTGGTATGCCTCACTTTGAACACTGTATCTCAAAAAGTTTGCATTGGGCTTCAATGCAATAAACACAGTAAAATAAAAATAACAGTAAACATACACGTTCTCAAAATGGCAAGAGAATTTTGTTTCCAAATTATCAGCTTGCTCACATATGAATCTTAGGTGTTCACCTAAGCAGCCCATACTGACCACCAAACCACATGCGCATTTCTACTGTGCTTTTGGTATATGCCGATGACGCCCAAATTCGCTTAAAAAATTATATCTCAAGTTCTATCCAACTTTTTAAAAATGTAGAAACTGATTGATAACGCTGACATATTTCTTTCAAACAACATATAAATATTACATTTTAAAAACAAATATTCTGGGCCGTTCTAAAATTTATTTATATCCTAGTTTGGCATGTTTTTGGGTCATTTTATGCTGCTATATTTAAGAAATTGCGTTTTTTCTTCTTGATGGTTGTAGTAATTTGGGCGCCATTTCCAAACCGTGTATGATAATCAAAATGTAGAAGCGCAGACACGCACAGAAACTGCCCTCCTAAGTAGTCCCTTAAAATCAATCCGATTGGATAATATTTGGCACCGTACATCTTAAGGACCAATCATCGACTGCGAAAGTCAATTTTCAGTCAATTTTCAGTGTTGGCATGGCTGGTCACCGTGGTCTGTGTGACCAGTATGGGCAACATAAGAACCAGTGTTTACCTTCTATTGTCCAACTCTCAATTGGCTATAGATTGGTCAACATCAGTGAGCCATAGCTCATATACAGCACTGTATACTGTGTATTACTGCTTATGTTAGGTGAACAAAATAACCGTAATAAAATTCATATGTTTTTGGACCCATTATTTTGGGACACATTGTATAGATGTTGTATTAGTGTACATAATATAAGTCCCTTCTGCCTGTGTCATCTGAAAACCAAATTGAACCAAAACTAACTTGGCCCACAAGCTCACCCCAACCCCTCCCGCAATACGAAAATGACGCCAAATCATATCAGCCTTTATTTTAATAGCTTTGATTTGGGTTGAGTAATATGATCATATGTTATTAAAACAAAGAACAAAAACGTTCAGTGAAAAACAGGGCAAACTGATTTACTGATTGTCCTTGAAACTGGTGATGGTTCAATATCAAGGGAAATTGGATATGATTTTTTAGGCATAATTCATAACACCTACAACCCCATCAAGCATGTCTATTTGATATATTTAAAGCATGGAGATGAATAAGAGGGACCACACAGGTGTAACTCTGTTGACAATTAATTTCAAGTTGTTAACTTTTCAATCTCATCAAAACAGTTTTAGTTCTATGTCAGTGTGATATAGAAAGGTTAGCCCATGGTATTTAAAAGAACATGCAGTATTGGTATTGACATTCATTTGCCATTACGTAAGAACACCTAAACCCCATTTTAATAAGGTCTGCAGGGCTCAAGATAAGCGGGCGCTGGGCGATTTTTAGCGCATGGTAATGCTGAAAAATAAACAACCGAGTGCTGATATTTTGCCCAAACCAGCGCCCGTTGATGATCGGTAAGCTTGCCTAAGACATCGAATTTCAATTTGACAATACGATTTAATAAAAAGTTAGCTCCCGGTAGACTGAAAGTAGTTCTGGTTCTCAATAAATCCCATGATCCGGGCGCTACTTTTGAAAAAAGTGGCTCCCGGTAAAAAACCCTGTTATCTTGAGCCTTGAAGGCCTGTCTATTTAAGACTAAGTGCTGCTTGGAGATGATATTTTCTTCTACGGTTTTAAGTGTTTAATATATTATCATACTTCTTTCTTCTTTTGTATAGAATAAACCAGAGACAGCACTAGGTCAATGGAAATGTTTGAAGCTGATCCTGTTTAACCATATATGTATAGACCTACCTTTCATTGGAGGTGTGTGGTTTTATGTGCAGTTTTTTGATGTATCATTTGAATGGGAAGATATGCCAACATGGTAAGTCAATTGTAATGTATCATTTGAATGGGGAAATATGCCAACATGGTAAGTCATTTGTGATGTATCATTTGCATGGGAAGATATGCCAATATGGTAAGTCATTTGTGATGTATCATTTGAATGGGAAGATATGCCAACATGGTAAGTCATTTGTGATGTATCATTTGCATGGGAAGATATGCCAATATGGTAAGTCATTTGTGATGTATCATTTGAATGGGAAGATATGCCAACATGGTAAGTCATTTGTGATGTATCATTTGAATGGGAAGATATGCCAACATGGCAAGTCATTTGTGATGTATCATTTGCATGGGAAGATATGCCAATATGGTAAGTCATTTGTGATGTATCATTTGAATGGGAAGATATGCCAACATGGTAAGTCATTTGTGATGTATCATTTGAATGGGAAGATATGCCAATATGGTAAGTCATTTGTGATGTATCATTTGCATGGGAAGATATGCCAATATGGTAAGTCATTTGTGATGTATCATTTGAATGGGAAGATATGCCAACATGGTAAGTCATTTGTGATGTATCATTTGAATGGGAAGATATGCCAACATGGTAAGTCATGTGTGATATGATAAAGCAATATGTGTCGGAAGTCGCAAATATCAATTTTGACATATAACCAAACAAAGGAGAAAAAAATTGTGTGTTTTTCAATCTTTTAAAAACCCTCATATCTGTGAAAATGATTGTCCTTTCTTAATGGGATGTCCTGCCAAATGTTGCATTGCAAATGGCCAATACAATCAAGAAAAAAAAGAAAAAATGTGATATTTTCGACCTAAAGACTTGTTTTGCTTGATCGCATCACACTTGATTCCCAAGTGGAGAAGATGAGGGGAATGATCCAAGCAGAGGATGGTGTAGACCATGTGGACTGAATCCTTCAGTGTTCAAAGTCTTCACAAACACACAGCCCCTGTGAGAGGGTGCTCAATGTGAAGACTGAAAGGTAAACTATTCTGCAATTCAACTCATGAATAAACATGTGCTTACTTGCACGCACCATCATTCCACATTGCATCTGTGATTTCACGCAGCATTCTTCTTAAATCCTGAAAATTCTTCTTAAATCCAGAACTCTTCTTAAGTTAAGAAGATTCTTTTCTTCTATTTCATATAACAATATAAGAAGAATGTCTTTCCCAAGTTCCTTCTTAACTTAAGAAGAGGTCAGAGGCTAGTATCTTAACTTAACTAAGGAATTCTTTTTAAGTTCTAAGGTAATATTCTTCTTATCCTAAGAAGAGTTTTTATTCTGAAATTAAGAAGAATCTAATAGGAACTCTTCTTAAGAGTAATCTTAACACTTTCCACGCGGCTACTATTTTTACCATACACATAATTGATTTTTCAGAAACCTTTCACAAATTTCAAAGTTTATCTCAAAGATTACTGACCCAATACTAGGCATGTTTGTACTTATTTCAATGCATTTCTCATGGTGATTCTAAATATGGTAATGAAATTCAATAATTTTGACATTTTTTAAACATTTTGTGAAATTTTGGAATGTCGTCTGCAGCCGCCTGCCGCGTGGAAAGTGTTAAGTTGACCTTTATGAAATAAATAAGACCCTGGACTATTGCCACCAATTTGAAATGTTGCTGTTTTTATTTGTTTACTCACAGGTATCAGGTGTTACCCAAGATGTATGCCTGTCTCGTGATTGAAGATACATGGCATTATTTTGCCCATAGAGGACTTCACGATAAACGCATCTACAAATATATACACAAGATTCATCATTCATTTCAGGTAAAGAAAAAAAGAGTTTGCTTATAATAGTAATAATAACGTTTGTTTGTTTGTTGTGCTTGCTTGTTTATTTATCTATTTCATATTTTCTGTTTTAACAGAAAATATGAAATAGAAATAAAAAAATTAAAATGATTTGTGGATTTTCACCATGTTTGGTTTAGTTTGTTAAAATCAAACTGAATGTAATTGGTAGAACCCTAAACCTTTGGGAATTGTTATCTTTTATTTTAAAAACCAATTCTTTATATTTAAGAATCAGAAAGAGTATACACCTGATGTATAAGCCGGTTAAAAAAACATTTCCCCGAGTTTAACAGGTAATCAGTCATTCATATCCAGACCTGAAACTGTTCAGCTTTATTTTTGCTTAAAGGTATGTGTTTTCTTTTATTTTCAGTACAATTTAAGCTATTTTAGCCCAATTTGTATTTATTTCCCAATCACTTTCATGTATGGTTTCAGTTAGTTAAAATCACACTGAAAGTATTGGTAGAATACTAAATTAAAGATAATGATACCCAAAGGTTCACAATTGTTGAAAGGAAAGTCGAGTTATAAAAGAAAGCATCAATTTTAATTTAAGTCCAGTTAAAGAAAGCACCATTTGGGGGTGAATATCATTATTTTAACAACAGGAATATACCAATGTCCTCAGATTTCATAAAAACAAAATAGACAGCTATAATATGCTTAATGCACACAAATTCATAGATCCTTGTGACCCATGTCAATAGCACCTTACAGGAAAACAATCACCCTTGAAAGAGTGGTACATGTAGACTCAAGTCATCTGACTTGGACTCCGGTCGGACTTAGTCTCTATTTTTGTGACTTGACTTGTGCGACTTGATTTGAACTTGCAACAAATTACTTATAACTTGATACTTGGATTTGCAACAAATTACTTGTTGCCATTGCAAGTCAGAAGCTAGTTGGGCGACCCCATAAACTTTCAAAACTTCCATTGGCGTATGATTTGTAATAGTAATTGTAAACTTATGTTTGTACCTCTATGTTTCCTCAGGCTCCATTTGGAATGGTTGCAGAGTATGCACATCCTGCAGAGACAATGAGTAAGTTTGAACCTACCGGTTTGTCTGGTAGGGCAGTTTGGGGAAATTTCACTATCAATATTGACAATGAAAGTGCCGATTTTCTTTAATATTATACTAAACACACGAATCACATAATATGTTTAAAATAAGAATGTTTTTCCCAAACCAAAATAAAAACACTTACTGACAGTTTTGTGCTTCCTGGTTCAAGCATTTGCCCAGAATGATGGTGATTTGCTCATCTGACATCCGCCTCTAGGAAGCATCCTGTTAACAAGAAAAGGGTCATAGTCGCGACTTAGGAAGTAGGCCACCTCGTGATGATGGATGGATGGTCCATATTCTGGAACCAAATAGATTCCCTGAAGTATCGTGCACCTCTGGCACACTTTCTTTTCAACAATTTTTGCATTGTCCCATCAGTCAATCATATGGTTCTTTAGCTGATATTAACATACTAAGGTCGCTTCGCGATCAGGATGCTCCTATGATGAGTTTTACGTCATGATTAAAAACCTTCCTCTGACAAAATAAAAGCATGAAATACATGCGACTACCAGTGATGTAGTAGTTCGATGCGACCTATGGCAATTGACAGTCGCTATAGGTCGCCTCGAGCTATAGTTCAATCAGTTCCAAATCAGCCAAACCTGTTTACAGCAGCGAATGAATTCAAGAGTGTTACGCACAAACGCTGGCATGGCCCAATATGGCGCTCAATGTCGCAGTGTTATGGTGTGCATGACGCTTGCGTATGCCAAAATTGCGCTTATACGCTTGGATTACTCTTGCCCGCGGATAGATAAAAACTGAATATGTCTCGCCAAATTGGAACTGATTGAACTATAGTATGTTAGACCTAAAAAAAAGGTTTGATTGGCGTAACATAGAAAAAAATAGGGTAGGTAGGTCGGATTTTTAAAATTTTAAATCCATAAAATGGCTATGAAATTTTATATACCAGCACACATATACCATTCAGACATAAATAAATGGCACAAATACACATTTTCACTGGGGTTTTTTCTTTTTCTCACACACACAAAAAAAAATTTAACAAAATAAATAAAAAAATTAAAATTAAAAAAAATGTTTAGGGTCGGCGGTAAAAATAGGGTCGGTCAGGTTACGCCAATCAAACCTCTTTTTTTTAGGCCTTATTAGCATAAGAGGCAGAAGTCAGATGAAAAAATCTGCATCATTCTGAGGATGTGCTTCAACCAGGTAGCACAGTAATTGTCAAAGTCAGTCAGTGTTTTTATTTTGGTTTTGGAAAACTAATACCTTATAAAATGTTCATCAACCCTGATGAGATACACCATAAAGATGGCTGGGAAACATTACCACTTTATCTTTAAAGACCCATTGAGAGATACGTATGGGAGTGCGCCCTCAATTTTCCTGGAAATTGTTGTTTTTTTGCACCAAAGTAATATACCTAGGCATATACTAAACTACCATCTGAAACCGTTTACCTTAACTCGCAGTACATCATGTAATATTTCACAATTTGGTAATTTTGATGTAGATCACATTGCAATTATCAGCAGAACTCGGCACATATGGCATCACCAGAATCTAGCGCCATCACTTTTCCCATGAAATATTACATTTCAGGGTTCTTTTATACCAAGTCTTTGATTATACCGTTCTATTGAAACTGTTTATTTTTTTTCAAATTTCATTTTTATCGCCAATCTCTCCATGCCCCTTTAAGAAAAATGGGTCCATATTGACCCATACTGAGAACAACTTTGAAACAAGACCCATGTGATTCATTATCATCATCTACCTATACTGTGCATAAACCTCTTATTGAGTATTATACTCGCACAATGTATCCCTGGAACCTAGGAATACAAACTTGAGCGGACAGACACAGAACGGGATGATCCCCTACTCTTTACCAAGGAATCTGTGACCTTTTAACGTGCTCGGATATTGCTCTTCCAATACACGGGACCAAAATTTCTATGTGACTTCCGAACCACGGTGCGCCTATGTACATGCCTACTTCAGTCTGCACGGTCTGAAGGAGGCATGGGGACGAGGCTGTGTTGGTGTATCGTATTGAACTCAAGCTCAAACGATCCACCAACAGAACTATGTTGCGCAGCAGTGTTACGACGCTCTAACCGACTGCGCCACCTCACCTAACCCTAACCCTAACCCATACCAGATTTCAAACATGATAAAGGTTTCATCTCTCCATCAGCTCTCTACTTGTCAAAATTGGAAATAAAAGGTGTCTAATTCACTGTAAAATGGAGTCCAAAATTAAATATTTGACACCTTTTTGTCCAGTTATGTTACGAATCATTTGACATCCATTAAACCTTTAAAAAAGGTTTCCACTTGCCCATAAACTAAATAAATATAATCATGATTTTGCATGCATCATTATCATTTCAGTTACTGGTTTTGGATTTGTATTAGCGGTGCTTGCAACCTGTAACCATCTTATAGTGTTGTGGGCATGGCTTACAGTGCGTCTTATGGAAACTATTGAAGTACATAGCGGCTATGATGTGCCATGGATCAACCCCATGCATCTATTACCATTCTATGCAGGTATGGGGTCTTTCCGTTGAAATCCATACGCCCCCTATGGAAGGCTTTACTTTAATCCCCCTCACAGGGAGTGTGAATTCCAAATGGGGTTACCTGCATGGGTGACTCCATTTGAAATCTACACTCCCTGTGTGGGAGATTAATGTTATATTTTTATAGGGGTGTATGGATTTCAACTGGAATAGCCCAATATATAAAAAATTAAAACAACATTTTGTTAATAATACACAACATTTTAACCAAAGGGCCTACAATCGTAGAAAAATGTGTTCAAACACCGACCCGAATTGCCAAGCTTTTTGTACCAGAACATGCACAGGCTATTTGAGTCACACGAAAATATAAACTTGTTTATGGTCTAGCCTGAAGTAGCCCCTTCCTCATACATCTCCCCCGTCCCCACCGATCAATGTTACGAGAATTCATGACCGGCCAATAGCTAAATTGCCAGTATAAAAGTGATAAGGCAGTGCAATGGAACATAACTTGTTCAGTGGCCATTCACCCCAGCATGCAATCCATCAATGTATACATATTGGGGTGGGGGGGGGGGGGGGGGGGGCGGGGGAAGAAATAAAAAGGTGAACTTGACAGACTTGTCTTTTTATTTACTAACCAATGACCCTCGTCATATGAACCAACAGTACCAATCTCAATCGACAATGACTATTGTGAAACCAATCGCCCACTTGCCCGCTCCCCTCAAATATTACCCCTTGCCTCCCCTCCCCCTCCAGGCTACGCCACCGGGTGCCCGGTCTGGGCAAGGAAAATGAATGCCTCCGCCCCTCCCCTCTGGCTACCAACGAGTGTCCAGTCTGGGCCCTGGGGGAGGGGGGTACTCGCCTAAGATGGTATATGGGGTGTGCCGCTCTAATGGGTAGCTTTTTTGGCAAAAAATCCCTTAACATGGGGTATGATTTTGTGTTTGAAATCCCTAATAATGGGGTCACTTTTTACAAATGGGTCTATTTTCGCGAATTGTTGGTCTATTTTCGCAAAAATGTGCAAAAATTGGGTATATTTTCTCGATAATTTGCGAAAATTGGGTCTAAAATGAAGCAAAACCCCTAGAAATGGGTACCGTATTTTCCAAAATCACCCCTTAAAATGGGTTTTGAATCTCCAGCCGCACACCCCCGACACCAAATCCGAGTAATAATTTGTTTACCCTGTATATTCCATCTCTTACACAGGTCCTCGGTTCCACGACTTCCATCACATGAACTTCAATGGCAACTACTCTGCTACATTCACGTGGTGGGATAAGATATTGGGAACCGACAGAGACTGGAATGATTATAATAAGACCAAAGAAAACCAGAAATGGAAGGTGGAGGATCCACTCAAAGCAAAACCAGAATAAAACTCTTTGCAGACCAAAAAGGGGATTTTCCTCAAAGATTTTATACCTCCTTTTTTGTATTGTTGATCGTTACTGCTTAAAATAGCTTGGAACTATGCTATTTGTTATGAGATTACTATAATCAAAACAAATAATTGTCGATCATAGCGTCACAATTATACCAGGATCCCATGCGCCTGGTGCGTATTGTGACGGCTGGTGCGTAGTGTGACGACTGGTGCGCCGTTTAGGCTATTGTTTTGGAATGCAGTGCATCGCAAGACCGCGTTCAACCTTGAAACGTGAGCACCCAGATCATGACACTATGATCAACAATTATTTGATTTGATTATAGTAATACATACAAAAAAAGACAGTCAAGTCTCTGCTTTCTTATACCAAAACTCAACCGTATCACATTGGGGTGAAATAAGAGCGTAGTCCACCATAGAACCCAGTATTTCTGCAGCATGATCAATATTTCAGATTATTATTTATATGGGCCTTCCAAACGGTACAATAAAAGTGTGTATTGAATATTGTGCTTCAAGTTCCCTGATGTGCGTCCAATATTAAAAAAATATTGCCGTCCAATATTTGTTGTGCTGCGCAAAAGATGTGCACACAAGTATATATGCAGAGAAGGTCAGTTTGGGCTAACTTATTAAGTTTTTATCAAACAGTCTGTTATATAAATAATAATAATATTAATGAATGTCTTATTTGCGGGTGATACAAGAATATATTGCACTCGCTATAAAATTATTGCACTCGTCTCCAATATATTCTAGTATCACCCTCAAAGCCATTCAATATTATATAATTATTGGAGTTGCTTGCACCATTTCATGATGTAATCACAATAAAAGGCATCACACCCTCAAAGTGGGATCACTCTTGATTATATCTCAGAGACAAATTTATACAGCCATATTATGTCAACATTTTATTGTGTATCTGTGACCTGCTCCATCAAAATCCAGTAAAAAAACACCAACAAAATCAAAAATTAAAATTGGTTCTTTTTGGAGTAATCTTAGTTTTGATGCAGTGTCGAGTCTCCTTACATTTGTAATGGAAATCTTCCAACCTTCCAACTGAAGAATACTGCAGCCTGTTTTTCTTGATGATAGATGTTAGAAATATGGCAAATTATCAGGAATGGCGACGAGCCTACTGTTGATCTAATACATGATCTTAATTGTATGAGAGGATATATTTTTAGGAAAATAGAAAATATATGTATGTGCCTTGAACTGTAATGTTTATAAAGAAAGATTCAAATTACATATATTATTATACGTAGTTTAATCAGTTCCAAAAGAACGATTCAAATTACATATATTATTATACGTAGTTTAATCAGTTCCAAATTGGCAAAGCTTGTTTACAGCAGCAAATGAATACATCTATAGTCGAGTACCAACCCATGTGAGGACCCGTATTAAAACACGTTTAAAAAAGTATAGAAGTTACAGTCAATCTGAGGACATTTTTTTTTTTACCATACATGTAGGGACATTTGTATGGTATGTGTATTGACGTCTAAGGGAGGACATGACCATACACCCTTAGGGGGTGAGGACCCTACTCATATACGTTTTTATGCATGAAAAAAGATAGGACTTCAAAAAAGGTCCTCACATTTTTTTTGTCCTCACATTGCCGGCTGGTAAGGACAAAGGTCCTCAGATCGGCGGGTTCACCATTACATACATACATAAATACATAAATACATAATAATTATAAAAATTCAAAGTTTAGACCTTCCGAGAAAGGGAGTCGTTACTCTGAGTTTCATGCTTAACGCAATCGTCAGACGGTTGCGTTAAGCATGAAACTCAGAGTAACGACTCCCTTTCTCGGAAGGTCTAAACTTTGAATTTTTATATAGCTCTTCCTTTACTGGAATTGAGCACTTTGATTCGAAAGATAGTCTACCCATGAAATCGATTCGATGTTCTTGACATTTTAAATACATAATATTGATTTATTCACGATACACAGGTCAACATAATACAGCTATTTTTTACTGAGGCCGTGATAAAGTCGATTTAACATTACATAAAATTAATACATTTAAAATTACATGATAAAATAATATTCATTGAATCTGATACAGATTAATGAAACAAAGTTACAAAAAATATATCATTAGATAAATCATTACAACTGACTCATTCGCTTAAGACGTTATGGCTAATAATTATACTAAGATTAGGGGAAATTTAGTCAAGTTTGTTCCATTCAATGGCACCTCTATATGAAGAAGAAGAAAAAAATTATAATTGGCTTTAGGTTTAGGTATAATAACATTATACTTACTTCTACGTAAATTGTAATTAGTAATATCATTGTACAAAAGTAGATCATTCAAATATGAGGGTGCAGTGTTATTGATTATTTTATATGACAAAATATTACAGTTGTATGTCTGATATTAAGTGGTAACCATTTAAGCCCGGGGGGGCCAGTCAAACATAATAGTGTACACATGCGTGACCAAAAAAATGCGTAAAAAGGGGTGTTTTTTCAGTGTTGGACGCGTCACACGTTAAGGGTATCAAAAACGCTGATTTTCAAGAAAAAGGGTGGCTTAAAATACCGGTCGAACGTGTTTAGGGTAACTTGTTTTGGTCCCCGTTCCCAGAAGAATGTTATCCCCGTTTTTGCGATTTCTTTTGAGCGTCTCATTTCCAATTTGAGACTCGTTTCTACAGCGTCATAATCGCCATAGCAAACCGAGATAGCAAAGACCGTCCTCCAGACCGTCGTTTTGTAGCGTTCACAATATGCGCTAGAGACTGGAGAATCCCGACGAACTGCAACGGGCTGACATTTCAGCTGATAATTTTGACAGCGGTAGAATTCTGACCCGGGAATTCTGACCAGAGAGGACGACAACTAAAGCAAAAATCAATGGGGTAACCAGCGGGGGGATGGCCACTTGGAACCCTTTCCCCCCCGCTTGCCCCCCCCCAAATGAATCATGGAATAATGATGGTACAAAGTAACAGATAAAATATTTCGCGCGCTATGCGCGCATGTCTTCCCAAAATACAATATTCTATGGTACAAGCTTGTTTAGAGCCGAAATGTAGCTCAATCGTGCAAAAAGGGAGGTGTAAAGTCACAAATTCCCACGCGCTATGCGGAATGATCCGATCATTACTCAATGCTGCAAGGGCATTTTGACCATTAGTTTGGTGTGCTTTTATTTAAATCAGACCCAACGAGAAAAAATGCCAACATTGTAACTTCTGTGCTGAGCCCCGGGCTGATCTCAATTTTGTTTTAAAGTAAAGTCTTTATTTATGATGAAAGAAATAATGAGCAAAATAGACGTCCAAACCTTTTATTTTAGATTTTTAAATTTGATTTCCAAATCGCTTGTGTACTTCTATGGGGCATGCACTCACTCACTCAGGCAAATAGACAAAACTTGTTTAGTGGTCATATTCTGGCAAGAACTTGTTTAGGGGTCAAAATTCGCGCTAAAAACTTGTTTAGGGGGTAATTTTGCTTGCAGGGTAAAACTTGTTTAGGGGGTATCTGGACAAAATTTGGTCACGCATGTGTACACTATTATGTTTGACTGCCCCCCCCCCCCCCCCCCCCGGGCATTTAAGTGTGTTAAGAACCTCATGACTATACTCTGTTTGGCCATCTCGAGACAGTGACGTAACCGCGTATTCTACTAAATGCATCACATAACGCGCGCGCATACTCGCGGCGCTGGTGTATAAACACGAGCGTTGAAAGGCGGAAGATACACACGTGTGCGTAAAAGCTGCGCCTGTTCAGTTACGTCACTGTCTCGAGATGGCCAAACAGAGTACCCAGCTAACCATATTACGTTGTTAGAACGTCGTTGCAAGGTTTCACTTTCGTTCTTGGAACGTTATGATTAAAAGTTCAAAGAACGTTGTGAACGTGATCCAACGTTAGGAGAACGTTTATTTGTCGACACATTTTTACGTTGTATGAACGTTAGTCATGAACGTTTTCACAACGTTATCACAACGTCCTAAACGTTTAAAACACTTTCTTGAAATTCTGTTAGTTATACCATTACGTCCAAATGACGTTTTTATACTGTCTTTATTACGTTATCGGAACGTCGTGACAACGTTCATGGAACGTTGCGATCCAACGTTAGAAGAACGTTTATTTGTCGACACATTTTTACGTTGTTTGAACATTAGTAATGAACGTTTTCACAACGTTATAACAACGTCCCAAAAGTTTAAAAAACTTCTGTTAGTTATACCATTACGTCCAAATGACGTTTTTATAACCTATTTATTACGTTGTTGGAACGTCGTGACAACGTTTCACTTTCGTTCTTGGAACGTTATGATTAAACGTTCAAAAAACGTTTATTTGTCGACACATTTTTATGTTGTATGAACGTTAGTCTTGAACGTTTTCACAACGTTATCCCAAACGTGTAAAAAACTTTCATCAAATTCGGTTAGTTACACCATGGCAACCAGGGAATGGTAGTGGTATTATAGAGGGATGGGGCGGGCATTGACCTTTTCATGTGTACTATGTTCTTGCTCAATGTATATGGCATTAGTGAACAATGACTTGCCTTTAGCTATACATATGAGAACTTACGTATACAGATCAAAATGCTTTCTATGGTGTTAAAAGCTGTTAAATGTATGTATCGACTTAAATTAAAAAAAAAAATAGGTTTAAATAAATAAAAGTTGCAAATTAGCTCATTACCATAATTTAAAGGTTACAAACGAGCACCGGTGCTAATTTTTGTACCATTGAAATTATGCTAATGAGCTATTTCCACAATTTACTCGACTCATGTAAGGCCAGGTAAAATATGCAAATTAGCGATTACAGCCCAGGTAACATAATTTGGTTGTGTAAACGTTATATGAACGTTATATGAACGTCGTGATGAAGCCAGATTCTGTTCAAGCTTAAAAGACATAAATAAATATATTCCACATAAATTATACAGGTATTTTGTCATGAGTTCAAGTTCTATACTCTTTTTCCATGTGCAATACCCACGAGGAACGAATTCGATTCAAACTTTAACGGATTTACACGCTTAGAAAAGAGCATATTGCGCTTCTTACAAGTTCGTAATCATAGTTGTAATTAATGCAAATTGGACCAAGCCGATTTTGCTTCCTCATGTTTGCTGAAGCATATCTCCCGTTCTAAATAACCAATTGGAACGCAATAAAATGCAAATGAAGGCTTATTTACTCAGCTTTCATAATACATCAAGATTAGACCCGTGTGTTCCTGTCCTTTTAAGATATCTTAAGCGGCCGAGTGCACCAATGACGGGTAGCTGAAGAATAGCGCTACCTCGCTAGTAACTGAGGCGTAACCCAAAATTTTGAGAGCGCCAATGCGGGGTAAGCTACTAGGCTAGTAACTGGCGGGTAATTTACGCTAAATGTTATACTTGGCCGGACCCAAGAGTAAGTTGGGGCATAACGTTTTATGCCACAAGTCAGTCGATTCTAGCAGTAGCGTAAAATTTGTTGTGAACATTGGAGGGGATGATTCGCTGATGCTGAAAGACCAACTTCGCTTGCATGCCCAGGGGATGTATATTTGAAGTGGAATGTGACCCCTCATAAGCTGAAATATTTTATATTTTGAAAATCCATTCATGCAATTTGGGGATTTTTTTAGTCAAAATTTAGATCAACTCCTTTTGCCCATTCAAACACTAATCGCACCGACCTTGGGTCATATTTTGACCAAAATGTACTAATTGTCCAAGGATCTTAAATAATGACTAAATAAATAAATAAATAAACTTATTATTGTATTATTAATTAAAAACTGAAGTTTCAACATTATTGTGAGTGGAAGGGTAAAACTAAAAGAACGAAAAAAAGAAAGCATATCTTGCAGTGCGTTATCTGGGGATCGAACCGGGGTCCTAGCGGTTAACAAGCGACGGACAAGGTATCCAAGCCACGGCAGTATCTGTGTTAAGAGATGTGTTATAATTGTATATAATTGTTTGCATCGGGTGCTTGTGTTTGTCATTAAAATTGTGCTTTTTGGTGCAATATTTGTGTGTGCCCCTCGCCCAAAATATGTTTGTAATGTCTTGATAGTCTTTATTTTTGAAAAAGCGTTGAACAAATTCGAAATTTTTGGCCAAAGAAATACTGTCATTTTTTTGTTCGGAACGCAGGCCGACTCAACGTGTTTATTTATGTTAATTATGTACACTCACCTATGACCTAGCGAGTGACGACACATTTTAAATATTACGGAGGACCACTCACGTCAGTATTATACAATAAACTATAGGTTAACACTTTGCATATGCGACAATTTGTTTTGTAAGGGGACGATGCTGATTAATGTGGATATTTACCTCGCTAGTTGCTATTCTGATGTTACTCGCCAGTTGTGCTCTAAGAATTACATCGTTAGTAGGTTATGCTACAGTTAGAGCATAACTACTAGGGAGGTAGCTTACCTCCCTATTAAGTTACCCGTCATTGGTGCACTCGGCCGCTTATGTGCCCAGAGTGTTAACATTTTTGGGTCACCCTGTATACGCCTAGATTAGTACATCAAATTTGTAATGCCAAATTGTTTTGTATTAAAATTTTGATTCGTAATAAACCTTTTTAAATAAAATGTAATTCATTATTTAATTAGTCCATGGAAACGTGAGCAAAATGTTTTCTGGACGTTGCAGTTAAGTTCTAGTTTGGTTGCACTTAGGTTGTGGTTAGGTTGTCATTAAAACGTTTCTACAACGTTATTATAACGTTGCGGTTTGGGTGTGATTTGGTTGTTTTAGGTTGGTCAATGGAAACGTGAGCAAAAAGTTCTCTGAACGTTGCAGTTAAGTTCTAGTTTGGTTGCGCTTAGGTTGTGGTTAGGTTGTCATTAAAACGTTTCTACAACATTATTATAACGTTGCGGTTTGGGTGTGATTTGGTTGTTTTAGGTTGGTCCATGGAAACGTGAGCAAAACGTTCTCTGAACGTTGCAGTTAAGTTCTAGTTTGGTTGCACTTAGGTTGTGGTTAGGTTGTCATTAAAACGTTTCTACAACGTTATTATAACGTTGCGGTTTGGGTGTGATTTGGTTGTTTTAGGTTGGTCCGTTGAAACGTGAGCAAAACGTTCTCTGAACGTTGCAGTTAAGTTCTAGTTTGGTTGCACTTAGGTTGTGGTTAGGTTGTCATTAAAACGTTTCTACAACGTTATATATAACGTTGCGGTCTGGGTATGATTTGGTTGTTTTAGGTTGGTCCGTTGAAACGTGAGCAAAACGTTCTCTGAACGTTGCAGTTAAGTTCTAGTTTGGTTGCACTTAGGTTGTGGTTAGGTTGTCATTACAACGTTTCTACAACGTTATATATAACGTTGCGGTTTGGGTGTGATTTGGTACTTAAAACAAACAACCCGCAACGTTATAATAACGCTGTAAGAACGTATTTAATGACAACCTAACCAGAACCTTAGTGCAACCAAACTAGAACTTAAACTACAACGTTCAGGGAACATCCTTTTCACGTTTAAAGGATTAAACTAAAACAACCAACTATTTGAGTGTTACAACGTTGTTAAAACATTATGTAAACGTTTCCGATGATCAACATGCAACGTTCAGAGAACGTTTTAATCACGTTTCCAAGAACCAACCTAAAACAAACAAACCGCAACGTCATAATAACGTTGTAAGAACGTTTATAATGACAACCTAACCACAACCTAAGTGCAACCAAACTATAACTAAACTTTAACGTTCAGAGAACGTTTTGCTCACGTTTCAACGGACCAACTTAAAACAACCAAATCACAACCAAACCGTAACGTTATAAAAACGTTGTTAAAACGTTTTAAATGACGCAACCTAACTGCAACCTAGGTGCAACGTTGCGGAAACGTTCTGTGTTTGCTGGGTATAGGTGTGTCCCAAGCTACTCCACCATGTGCGTCTGGCCAAGTACCCTTCTTGGATTAGCACGGAGAGATAACAAACCAATGTAACATTACCGGCAATCAAATATTTTCAATGCCAAAGACCTGCCACTCCAAAATAGTGTATTACTGTGCTTCAAGCAAATTATGTGATCATTTCCAGGGGGCACCCTCTATTCATGATTTTTTTTAGAATGTAGATTTTCTTGCAGATTTACATTTTTGATCATAAATCATAAATATATTATTCAGAGTTACAGAGTGATACGATTTCCTAATTACTTCAAAATCATGGTTTTTAGAGTAAAAATAGAGTGAAAATAAACTGTCCTGCTAGCAGGACAGTTTATTTTCACATTAAATTCCGTTCTAAAACCATGACTTTGAAGTAATTAGGAATCATATTGGTCTGTAACTTGGAATATATGTATGATTTATATTTGTAATCTGAAATGTAAAAGCTACTTTCTAAAAAAAAAAATGAATAGAGGGTGCCCCCTGGAAATGATCACATAATCTTTTGCACTTTGCTAAAAGCAGAAAATATTGTATTGTTGAAATCCCCTTTTTAGTGTATTCTCCAGACCTATCAACTAAATACCATATTTAGATCCAATGCGTGTTATGCTATTGAATCATACGTCAATGTGGTCCAATTTTATGTGACAAATCGTCGCTAGCAAAAACCTCATATGTTTTTTTGGCCCTTCAGCATGTATAACCCAGGGTTATGCATAGGACATTTTGCCTTAAACATGTTCAGGGGCATGAGGACTTACAAGGTGTTGATAGATGTGTCATT
Organism: Ophiura sarsii; assembly: GCA_035610835.1. Taxonomy (NCBI): domain Eukaryota; kingdom Metazoa; phylum Echinodermata; class Ophiuroidea; order Amphilepidida; family Ophiuridae; genus Ophiura; species Ophiura sarsii. The sequence goes on from CM069456.1 coordinate 27,326,315, forward strand.
GGGCCTTGAATATGTTTAGGGCAGACTGCCCAAAGGTTAGAGATAGAAAGTATTACTTTATACATGATGAAGGGCCAAATAGAGATAACATGTTTTAAAAGAACAGCGATGAAATGCTTTGTGATATCACTTTTTCTATTAAAAAAACATCCCAAATCTATGCCACAATTGTTTTGTGTGGATGACATAGCATTCCTGCTTTTTCTAAGAAAATACAAGAATAGTGTACTTTAGGCAGGCCTGAAAATTCTATTCTATTCTATACAAACATTTATTAAGCGCTTTACAATGATAAAACAAAAATATATACATAACAAAGCATAGAAAATCAAAAATCAATATGGGAATAAATATGCATGTTTTCAAGATACGCTTGAAACCAGACACAGACTCTGCTTCACGGATCTCCATGGGTATGTTATTCTAAATACGTGGAGCACCGACAGTAAAGGAGGAATCACTCCAGCCTTTTTGTGAGATCTCAGAGTGGACAGGCGGGTGCAGTTGGAGTGAGAGCGGAGTCGGCGTCTAGCATCAAGTGGATAACACCAGCCTGCCTGCCCATAGCGGGTACCTTTTCTGAATTTCTGTTGGGCAGGTATTTTTTTTGAGTTACCTGCTCCAATCCGATGGCTGGTTTGAGAAAAAAAATGAAATTCCAGCCCTAATTTTAGGTCCCTGCCATGGAAGTCCTTGACGATCACTGGCTTGTGGAATTTCTGTTGGACAGGTATTTTTTGTGAGTTACCTGCCCCGACTGCCTGGTTGGGGGAAAAAATGAAATTCCAGCCTTGACTTTAGGTCTCGGCCATGGAAGTCCTTGACGATCACTGACTGGTGGAATTTCTGTTGGACAGCTATTTTTTGTGAGTTACCTGCCCCGACTGGCTGGTTAAAAACAAAATTGAAATTCCAGCCCTGACTTTAGGTCTCGGCCATGGAAGTCCTTGACGATCACTGGCTGGTGGAATTTCTGTTGGGCAGGTATTTTTGTGAGTTACCTGCCCCGACTGGCTGGTTGAAAACAAAATTGAAATTCCAGCCCTGACTTTAGGTCTCGGCCATGGACCTCCTTGACGATCACTGGCTAGTGGAATTTCTGTTGGACAGCTATTTTTTGTGAGTTACCTGCCTGACTGAAATACCAGCCCTGACTTTAGGTCCTAGCCATGCAAGTCCTTGGCGATATAAAGTGCATCACATAGTTAAAACGAGGCCATTTTTGTACCATTGTTATTGATGCATGCCTGGGACCTAAAGTACACTTGATCCAAAAATACATAATTATTGGTGGTGGCACAGTGTATATTAACACTTCCACGCAGCTATTGGTTTTACCATATTAAACAGATTTTTCAGAATCCTTTCTCAATTTTCGAAGTCTATCTCAAGAATTACTGAACCAATACTAGGCATGTTTGTACTTATTTCAATGCATTTCTCATGGTGATTCCAAATATGGTAATGAAATTCAATAATTTTGACATTTTTGAAACATTTTGTCAAAATTTGGAATGTCGTCTGGAGCCGCCTGCCGCATGGAAAGCGTTAATCCAAAAATATATATTGGTGTTGGCACTGTGTATATTAATAACTACAATATATCCTTCCCTCTACATATAGTGCATTAATGATGCCTACATACTTCACAGAATGGCCGGCAGCTCCATGATGAGAGAACACTTTGAAGTGTTTTCGAAATGACTTCTAAAACAAATCTTTCTGATTCTGATCTCCCTTTGTAATAAAATTGGGTATGACCATATGGTATTGCAATTTTAAAGTAAAATCTGTCCACACAGAAAGATTAGGACTTGAATATTTTCTATGTGTTAATGATCTGAGATTTTATAAACTTAATAAGATAAAAATACCACAACAGATGGGTAACTTTCTTTATAAGAATCTTAATTAATGTTTGTAATGTGAATTTGAAAAGAAAGATTCCATAATTTTGTGGGACTGCACTGTAGATAAAGGGTAGAACAACCTGAAAAATTCATACACACATATACCAACACTGGGCTCCAGAGGCGTAGCTAGGATTTTCTAGGATTTTTTTAGGGAGGGGTGGGAGGGGGGGCGAGATCAGATTTTTTGTTTGTTAAAGGGCGCCCACATTTTTTTCTTCAGTCAGCTCAGAAAACTTGAGATGGGGGAGGGGGTAAGGGCATGTTGTACACCAAACGCCCACTTAAAATGGTCCTTGTAAATTTTCATAATGCCTATACACACAACATCCATCAACTGGGGCCGGGCATAAATAGGGCCGAGGGCTCAAAGGTGGTGTTTTTTCGGTCAGTGTGTGTGTGGGGGGGTGGGGGGGGGGCATTACCCCACGCCCCCCCCCCCCCCCCCCCCCCTGGCGTCACTACTGGGCTCTTCCATTTAAAATCCATCCAACCCCTAGGCTATGGAAGACATTACCCTTAAAATTCCCCACAGCCGAGTGTATGGATTTCAAAAGGAGTTGCCCATGCAGGTAACCCACTTGAAATTCACACTCTGCGTGGAAGAATAAGGTATTGTCTTTCATTGGGGGTGTATGGATTTCAAATGGATAGCCCAAAGAAAGTCAGTCCAACTTTATCTCATTCCCTTCAAGACCTTTAGGCTAAGGTCACAAATTTTCTGCTTTGTAACTGTCGAATTCCGCGTTTTTCCGCTTTGTAAATTTTGCATTTTTCTGTGATGCAATTTTCCCCAAGAAAGCTTAAAATATACGATCTATAAAACCAAAATAAACACACTTTACAGAAAAACACATATTTTTAGATTTTTAGGCTTACCTTATTATTACTGTGACGGTAGCCGACCCTCTATATCGCGGAGTTTTATATTTAAATATTGTTTGTTTTGTTTATTACGTATCGTTTTTTTAATATTTATATTGTTTTATTCAAGACTATTTATACATTTTGTGTTTTGGACGTTTTTTGTGCATTTATTTGTCTTCTTTTTCATCAAAATGTCGTTTTCCGCGTTTAACCTCAATTCCGCGATTTTGTGACCTTACTTTAGGCCAACAAAAAGAATTGTATCGGCATTACATTTACATGCCATTGAAAATTAGGGTAAGGTGGGCAGATTTTTTCCCTCTTAAATTTTGAATTATTATATAGGATAAATTGATCTCAGTCAAATAAATCACAAAATATCATGAGGCTGTTTGTGATCGTCAGATTTGCTGTGGTATTCTAGAAATTGTGCAAATTAAAAACGAATGTTTGATCCTTTCATTACATCACGCATATAATGACACTGCGACATTGCGCGCCATATTGAGCCATGCCAACGTTTTGCGTTCGACGCTCTTTTGAATTCATTCGCTGCTGTAAACAGATTTCACCAATTTGGAACTGATCAAACAAACATTCTTGGCTTACTATTTCAAGTCAACCACAAAACACAATTTGGGATAAACAAAAAGTGAAGATCAAAATAAACCATGTTAGTAATTTTCAGGATATATCTCGCCCCTTTTGTTTTAGATTAGATCTATCATTTTACTATCTGAACAAACTGGTCAAAGGTGAATAGCAGCACATTTAACAAGTATCATACCTTTACTGAAATTATTCTGGTTAAAGGTATATTATGTGATCTTTCCATGGAACGCCCTCAACATCAAAAAAAAATGAAAGCAGATTTTCTTGCAGATTTACATTTCTGATCATCAATCGTACATACATTCCAAGTTACAGGGCGATACGATTCTTAATTACTTCAAAATCATGGTTTTAGAGTGAAAATAAACTGTCGGATATCCGACAACTTATTTTATTCTAGTCTAAATTCACTCTAAAACCATGATTTTGAGGTAATTAGGAATCGTATCGCTCTGTAACTTGGAATGTATGTACGATTTATGATCAGAAATGTAAATCTGCAAGAAAATCTACTTTCTAAAAAAAAATCATGAATAGAGGGCGCTCTCTGGAAAAGATCACATAATATGCCTTTAAATACTGCATCAGCTTGTAGTGAATTTTTCAAAATTATATCAGTAACTTAAATTAACAATTTACAAGTTAACAGATATCTGTTTCGCTTAATGTGTTACGCAGCAAAAAATCACTTGTTTTCCCATTAAGGGGCTCCAAGCAAGGTGTAGTTATGTGTGTATCATCATGTGGACACTACTTAAAAAGACGTTTCATGCGCATGATATTCATCTTCACATGGACGTGCCCTCCGATTCACAAGCCAGATCAACAACGTATAGCTATACAGCATTTCTATGGAAGTTTTGTATGTGTATGAAGAAATTTGTTTTAAAAATCCTGTTCTTGCAAAAGGCTTTAAGGCCGGCTGTAAACCATATTTCTTAATGAGAAGAAATCAAAATCAAAAGTGGTTTGACAAGGTCACCCTAAATTTCTATTAGGGTATGGCACAAACACTGAATAAAAACTACACAAACAAATAGAATAATATTTCATATTTACTTTGTTTAATATACTCCTATATAATCCCATATAACATATAAGCCTATATATAGATACTTGCATCAGCAAGTTTTACAATGAACATACATTAAATTACAGGTATTCATAAATTAAAAGCTTAAAACAGCAAATTCATCAACATGATTCATCTGTGGAATAATACAATGATGCTTTGACAAAAGGAGTCTTGAAATCATAGAAATAAGTTGTCATACTTTAAATAAAGTATGCAGTGCTAGATAATAAATACTCTCATAACTCTACATATAGTTCCAACTTTAACACGGCTGTTTGACAGTCCGCTTTATAATTCAAATTATGGGATAAAAAAAGATTACATAGTGGCCCATTCATTTATGGTTTGGCCTGATTTAGGTACTCGTAATGAATACGAGTACACGGTGAAAATTTCAAGAAAATTGTTCGAGCCCTTTTTAAATTATCGGCATTTTCTACTTGACACACATTTTACATGTAACTCTATGGGAAATGTGGCCGATGAGGGCGCTATTATAGTAAATAATAATATTCAAAGCTCTATTTCTCAGAACTGGCAACAACAAATGTTCTGAAATTTCTACAAAAGATGGCCCGTATATTCAGGTACTTGAATCAGTTAAAACCAGAACCGGGCCAGCAAGTTACGGTGTTCTCAGAATAAATCGGACACATTATGTGGGATCAATCAGCCGTGTTAAAATATCAAATTACAAAATTATGAATTTAACTTCTCTTCAATTTGAGATATTGATAGAGAAGATCAGATAACAATTAAAGAAAGAATGAGACAAAGTCCATTTCCATTTTTGCACTTGGGTTTTGAACATGCATGACATGTATTATATGTGATTGGGCTGTATCGATCAATTGAAGCATCCCCGATCCTAGTCTTACTATCGACTGGTGAATTGTCACTACCAGTTAATCCATAATCTGCATATTGCTGCCTACTGAGGCTGCATGTAAAAGAACCAAATGCTTAAATGAAAAAACAGACTTTGTTTTGATTTTTGGCACATCTTTGTTAATATTTAGTTGATCATCACATGCAGTAACTCAAAAATTAAAGAAAAGAAATATCTCAAAAGAGATTTCTTTTCAATTTTATGATCTCATATTTTTATGTAGGAGCTATAGTTATGGCGTTATGAGCATAATTGTTACGTAAATTACTTATTTTAGCACTGTAGCATATTTTTAAAGCCCAGACATAATCAAGTGCATCATGATTTTCATAGAACACTACTCCATCTGCAATTAATTAATACATACCTGGATAATAAAGTACACATTATCCAAATGCACAAACAGAATCATTATTTGCATTAAATATAATGTACGCTGTTAATGATACATTTCCTGACATATACAGGGCGTTTCAAAAAAAGTGTCCCATGTAAAACATGATTTTAAGGCCATGAAAAATACCAAAATTGTACATGGAATAGTACTAATCATGTTCCGCAATCTTTAATGTGTCATAAGAATTTTCTTCTATCCAATTTGGAGCTTTCGTTATCAAAATCAGCTATGGCCACTTTTCTTAGATTTTATCAGAATCTTCATTCAGTGTGCAATTGAACATAATCAATAAGATCCATAATAATACCTAATACATGTTGATACTTCAATTTGAGCACTGAAACACACATTCTTATCCATATTTTCCATGAAAAACCACAAAATATTTGAATATAAGATGTATTTTTACACAATACATTGATGTATCCTATATATCGTCGCTGTTCTGACATACCGGCACATCTCTTTACTTATTTCTGTTGTGATGTGCCGGTATGTCAGAACAGGGACAATATCATCATTGGAATTTCAAAGGCATTTTTTCAGTTGAAAATCCAATTCTTGTCCAAAAGTGGCCAAAGTGGGATTTGCACTCTTGTTACTAAACTGATCATATCTCATGACTTGCGGGTGAAACTGAATGGGATAAAATGTATTTGATAGAGGACAAATAGGGCTTACCAATGATTGTTTGTTTGAACCTCCCATATGGGACACTTTTTTGACACACCCTGTATAATAGTCCATACAACTATGAGGAGCAATACCATATTCAAAAATATTTAAACTTCTTTATACATCTGGAACAGACAATCAAAATAGGATACTGACATCACAATTATGCGAGTTGAAATTATGAAAGGGCTGGTACCAATGGACAGTTACTATGTGCTACATTGTAATGTCGAGGGCATATTCACAAGATTCTGATCATTTCTTATACAAAGATATTATTTTCTTGAATATTTTCAGTCTATGCTAATTGCTAACCCATTTTTTTAAACGGATTCCTTAACCCTGTGAGCACTACCTGCTTTCTTACAGTGTCTCTGATTGGATCATTGCAGGATATAATGTAGTATGCCCATGTGAGTACCCAATCAAAAAAGTGCTTTTATATCTCTTTATCAACCATACCACCATTCTTACTGTATCTCTGATTGGCTAAATGTATGATATAACACCCTCTGTAACCAATCAAAATTGTACATAGATGCCGATGTATAGGCAGGTACTGGAATAGCCCAATGAGAGTCAGGAGTTATCTCATAGTTTAGTGTAATATCCTTGGAACTGGAACAGCGCTCCCAGCTCTAGCATATTTGTACAGCCCTGATCAAAATGATCACCACACACACATAATATCATGTTATCAAATTGTCATCACATCAACACATCTTGCCTACTGGTGAAATTTCAACAAAATAAAACAGAGTTTTGAGCAAGCTCTCTATAATTAATAATACCTAATTTTGGAAAATTGAAAAAGGAAAGAAGGTAAATCAAACTGTTCAATTTTTTAAACATTTTACAGGCTATTTTGCTCTGTATCTCAAAAGAATCATGGCCGACAAGATATACCTAATGATGTGAAGCATTACAATTGTTAACTTTGATGGGCATTTGGGTTACAAAATTATTATTCAGTTCAGGTTGGAATGTTCTATTAAATACCAATCTGCAAGAGTTGAATTCACATTCTGAAGTCATCCACACAGAATACGCCCTGTAAATAATCACAAAAACACATGAATTATGATTTAATGAGGTTTATGTATGCAAGCCTTGAAATATGCAGGAACAGCGAGCAAATCGAGGGCTTTAAACCAGACACCTTTAAGACCATATTGGGTGACTATGGTCCATTTATAAATACTAGAGGGTGCACAAGGTAGGTCAGAAATGTTTGTTCATAAAACTTTCAACATAGCTAAAACCAAACTTATAAGTTTGTTTTTCTCAAAATGTCATTTATTATGGACATAGGCGTGTCTGGTTTTAAGACCTCGAAATGTGCCCTTCTAAACCTTTAAATGCTCCTGATTCTTATGTAAATTGTGATACCTGGAGGTTACAGACAAAAAGTATCTACTTTGGGGCATAAACAAACAAGGAGATATCTTGAGCAACACCCAGCATGCTTCACTTTCATCACATGACCCATAGTTTACCGTTTCTGTCACTTGTCTACTCCCATTGACATTACATTGCAATGAAAGGCTTAATAATAATATGTTGTTGAATGAGGATCTTTAAGAAAATCCTACTGCAAGTACCGTATTATCCATATTAAGCGCCCAGGGCGGTTAACAAATTCATTTTGGGTGGGCGCTTATTATGTTACCTTTTTTTAAACTCATAAACTCATTTATCATACTAAATAAAATGTACAAGTGGTCATTTGAAGATGCTGACCATTTGATGGTCATTTGAGGAGGCTAACCATTTCATGTACTAAATGAAATATGTACAAGTGGTCATTTGAGGACGCTGACCATTTGAAAAGGTGGGCGCTTATTATTTGTTGATAGTCATTGAGAGAAACAAGGGTGGGCACTTATAAGGTCCTGGGCGCTTAATAGGGATAATACGGTAGTACAATTGAGGTGACTTCAAACAATTTTTTCTTAAAGCCGCTTTATTTTTTTGAATATTAAACAAATGTAGGTTTTACTTGTGAATTCTGTTTCATTGCTATGCCTATCTGTATACCATGTGGCAGTCAGACGACCTGCAGCTGCTAACTATTGTAACAATCAGCGTTCAATTTCCAGCCTTTTTTGTGTAGCAAAAAGTGCGATGCACTATTAGTTTTGTGCAGCAATTCACAAATTTTGTATAGCACTTTTTTTCTAGTAATAAAATTAATATTTCATCAACTTTGCATGTTCAACATAATCTGGCATGCGCACGTAAGTTCGTAACATGGTTCAACCGTGTAACGCACGTATAACCCATGTCCTGTAAAGCAAAATACAGTATACGTAACGTGTACACGATCTAGATTTTACAATTTGAACTAACACATTTTAGTAATAAAACACAAGGAAATATGGGCAATATTTCGCTTACAAGTCACGATGGATTTCATAATTGTTTACATCATTTTCTTACTAAGCGACATTTTTTATGATGTCCGTGGTGCACCACTAGTTTTATTCCAAATCATTTTTGTTGCGCCTTTTCGATTCGCTTTTTCGTAACACTCGGCGGCATGGGAACAAGACTAGCATCAAAAGTGACGCCATGATTAAACATTGCTCCGATGTGCGCAGAAACCGCCATTTTAAAATTTTAAACCGTCAGTAAGACTTCTGCGCACATGCATGTAAAGCAATACGGTTTTTAACTCTGACAAAAACGAAATATGAACTGCCGATACTTGAGGATTTATCATACTTTTTTTAGTTATTTGAAGATGAAACTCAATCTTTTTAGGTTTGGCTTTGATGGAACGTGATCAAATATCAAGTAGGGAATCTTCTTGCGTCGCACTTTTAGCTACACATTTGTGCAATTGAATCGCAATACTTCAAAAGTGTGGCGCATTTCGCGATGCGACATCTGTTATCACAAACGCTGGTATTGGTAACAATGGTAATTTTCACATGCTAAATGTTTCAAGCTTGACCAAATCAAAACCAAATTAGTATCCAAATAGCCAATTTTGGTGCGCGTCAAGGACTATCATTTTAGAAAGCGGTGTAAAACCAACAAATAATTATTCAAAACAGATTCATGTAAATTTTCCTTTTTTTTAATTGCATGCATACTTTCAGGAACAGATAACCAGGCAAAAGTTGTGAAGTCATTCAGAGGAATGGAGAGCCTGCCCACCCCTCCCTCCCCTTTTCCCTCCAACAAGGGAAATCATGCACATGCCACTGCTTTGACACTGCATATCATGCAAGTGCATGCCTGTCATAAAAATACTATACATAGTGTACACATTCTCATCTCATGATATGTGATCAAAAAGGAGGGTGGGGGTGGTGGGGGGGGGGGGGGGGGGGCTTTGCAGGTGAAGTTAATTTTGAGTTTATTGTGTGTGCTCACAGAGCATTTCTAAGCTTTAAAATGACACCAAATTGATAAAGGCATTAAGATTTTTACGAGTGAAAATGACTCCTAAATTCTTATTATTTTCTTTATTTTTTCTGTCTGTTTTCATCTATATTTTGAAAAAAACACAGCCGCAAAGCCCCCTTTTTGTTGATGTTTGTGCGTTACATATATAGAGTTTGTAGGTGATGATGATTGAAATAACATATGGTAGTGATTCCCGTTTATAACGGCTCTACTATTTACATTGGACAATTCCAGTTCAACTCTATACATCTCCTACGGAAGAAATGACTTAATCAAATTACAGTACAAATTTCAAATGGAGTCACCCATGCAGGTAACCCCATTTGAAAGTTATACTCCCTGCGGGGAAGATTAAGATAACATCTTCCATAGCGAGTATATGGATTTCAAATAGAATAGCTCATTGTTGGTACAACATGGGATGGCTTTTGACAAAATATTGGTATAAATATGGGTCATCATAGTGGTTTAAATTCAGGTTTCTCCTTGCATGCACATTAGAAGGCATTTGAGGTAGAGGTGGCCGAGCGGTCTAGCGCGCTGATCGTCGGTTGGGAATATTCTTTCAATCACAGGATCGTGGGTTCAGGTCGCCTTGAAACCAGGATTCTTTGTACATCCCAAAAAGTTCCTATCTAGGTTGGAAATTCTACAATCAAGTCTTGGTTAGTTATCGGATATTCTTTCCGTGGTTAGCTGATGATCTGATGATCGATTTAATTGTAGAATTTCTCCTCTACCCCATTCGCTGTGTATAACGTGCAGGTCTATACAGTGAATGTCAGTTGCGCCGTGGTTTCGAAGAGTCACGTTAAGCCGTTGGTTCCGTGTATTCAGACGCTCACCCTGAACAAGTTAAATAGTTGCAGACCTCATCGTAAAGAGTAGGGGATCATCCCGGGTCTGTTAACCTGTACACTAAAAAAATCTCACTCTCTAGGTTCAGAGAGCTGTGACATTGATGCGGGATCCAGCTTTGTCGGAGTATACACTCCAGAACCAGAACTGGAAACCCGGACCCCAACAACAACCAACAGGTAGGGTAAAGTCGCCTATTTTCGGTCAGAGCCTATTTTCGGTCACTTGGCAAAAATCGTGTAATCGCATCGGTTGTCGCCATTTTAAAAGCAATACCGGCATCAACCATGCGGGGGCTTTTTAGCTGTCAGTTTATAACGACGATGTCATTTGCATTACACGATTTGGGCGAAGTGACCGAAAATAGGCGCTGACCGAAAATAGGCGACTTTACCCTACACATAAATTATACGAATTAAAGAGCTATAGCATTCAGTTCATGGAACACATTGCAAATATTTACCTGACAACAGATATAAATACTATTAGGTATGCATCAGCATCATCATCGGAAATCTTCTGCTGAGAACATGCCCTGAAAATACAAGAAATGCACATGCTAAGGTAGAGTGGAGTTGAAAATATACGAACAAGAATTGAGGTAGATTGATATTAAATTAGAATGTCATTTAAGCAGAAAGCAACCTCAAGTTCAAGTTGTCACAGATGAAAACTTGTACAGAAAATAAAACCCTCAAAAAAAGTTTGGAAAATGTTTTTTAATCTCCTAAATGTTGTCGATAGATTTCGTTAAATGTTCACACAGTGTGTTGAACATCAAAGAAAGTTGGAGCACTGATGTGTTTATCTCTCCAATTTGATACCAAATTTGTAGCAATCACTTGCTTCAGTGCTCAATGATCATTCACTTGACAATATAGGGAGGTCTCAATCTCAATGTGCCAAAATCATTCAAAGTCAATAGAGTATCACTCTATCAACACTTCATTGAGCAGACGACGGAGTTGTTGTTTCGAGCGCAAGATAGTTGCAAATTTGTCACATTTGATTGAGGCCTCCCCATCACATTCTCAAGCAAGTGGCTGAGCACTGAAACAATTGTGCTACAAATGTAGTAGCGTTGGTATGGAAGAGGAACATATCAGCTTTCCATCGATATGTAACAAAATATGTATTTTATATCAAGAAATATCCGAAAAATTGGTGATTGACAAAAGTATGTCCACACTTTTTAGAGGCATTTGTTTCCCCCATAATCAAGTTTTAAGGGCCTATGTTATATTAAGATAAAGATTAAGAAGTGATATTGAGACATGATGGTTAAATCTATGCATCTTGATAAAGCATTCATTATTGGTAATAAAATAACACAAAAGTGAACAGATTTTCATTCAGGAAAACCAATGCATAAGGAGTGCAAGATCAAATCAGACACAAGAATCAGACTTTAACATTTTACGTATTCAAAGAGGTTAATTTCAAAACACAGCTCAGAACATGAGTGTAATAGTGGTTTGTATTAAGAAAAAACAGTTTTATACTTGTAAATATGTCTTCCAATTGACATTGCCATACTTAATGTTACATGACATGCCACATATCATGAAATTACTGTAACCCCCTGTTCATTTTAAAGAGCTAAGGTTATGAATTGTAAGTACATTTAAGTTTTAGTTTGTACACGTTGTTACTGAAAGGATATTCTGCACATTTTGTATCTCTCTTTTTTTGTTAGTAAAAAATATATTGGGGATTAAATCTTTAAAATTGCCAGCAAAAAGGTCCTATTGGTAAGGTAAATTTAGCTGCAAGGTTTGGGTTCAGGTGAGTGACGTAACTAGTGTCTTCAATTCGTATTCATGTGGGAGGCAAGAGGAGGGACAGGCCTGTGAGCAGGGGTATAACCAACTTATTTTGGATAATATATTCAATTATTTTCCATTTCTGGCAGGGATGGGGGATACCACCCTAGGCTAGTTCTGGTATACCAATAAACAGGTTCAATTTCCCCAGGAAAGATTTTACAATGGCATGTCACATTTAACATCAACCTTGATTATCCCCTTTTCCCCCACCCAAACCCTCTCCCGATTGAATATCATACCTTAGCTCTTCTCAGGATCGAATCCTTAGCAGGATCATAAGGACTATCTTTGGAAGGGATTTCAAGTACAGCGGGAACAGGATCTAGATGGCTGTCCAATAAATGTCTTATCAACTCGGCATAGTTTTGGTTGATTAAGATGATGGCAATATCTTTTCTTTCCACAAAAGCTTTGAAGCATTCCTCAATGTCATGAACACTTGTAGCTGTAGACAAAAAAGATGTATTGCAACTTAATTAATAAGGGAAAGGTTAGATACCTTTCACAAGCTAATAGACCTCATCAATATCATCATTTACATTCAAAACAACTATAACACACTTGTGATACACAGTCGAGTGCTTGACTGCCTTAAAAATGTAAATCAGTTGTGTTGAATCTTAAGACTCACCTTTTCCCATTTTCTTTTCAGTATGAACTTCATTGATATTGTCCAAACCATTTTCATATACACTGGCACTCATAAGTATTACTGCAGTGAACATACCCTAGAAATTCCATCTTCTATGAACAAACTATTGATTATTTTCACTAGTAACAACAGTGTATGTCTGCATTACATAGTTGTTCTTCATAAATTCATGTTTGTTGTATGTTGTGTTCATCAGATTTTCGACTAAACCCTATAAATTGAGACCAGTCTAAAGCTACACAGTGAAATCCCATAGACATTTGCCTCATTATATATTCATGAGCTCATCATCGCCATTGTAACGCTATGGGAAAATCCTCTCTTACCTATACCTTCTTTGTAAAAAGTCAGTGCTTTAACAATTAATTGCTAAATTCACAAATGCAATATCCTATAAAGGATGCCCAGTACTTATAAATGCCTAAAACATGGTAATTTTTAGCGCCATGAGCGTCATTTATGGCGGATACCGGCGCTATATAAGACTCCACTATTATTACTATTATTACTATTATTATTATTATTAATTTGATGAGGAGGTAATTTGAATTTTAAAGAAAATCCTGAAATTTAAAAGACAATTTAAATATTTTGGTTTGAAAATCTGTGTTCGAAAATGCGACAGAGAACCACGCATATTGTCTGTATTTTACGCGAGGCAGCACACAGGCCTACATGTAGCCGGTTTTAAAATTAGGCCTAAAAAAAAAAAAGGTTTGTTTGCCCAAACACGACCGACCCATAATATCCCAAAACCCCATGCCTTTTTTTTTTTTTTTTTTTTTTTTTGAGATTTTTTTTTTTTAAATAATGTTTTATGTTGAAAAATATATGTATTAAATGATATTTTCATCTTAATTTGCCAAACTTATCAACAAAACTGCCCTGTAAAACACCAAGGACATGCAAATCCAAGATCCTACCACTATCTAGTTAAAAACAGAACATGTCAGACCATCCAGCATGGTCTGAAGGTTTGTACTACAGGCGGCCAGCTGCACTATTAAAACAAAATATATGTATTAGCCCTTACCAGCCAGGGCGCCAGGCTATGTTTTTACGGTGTGGAAACCGGGAGAGGGGGACAAAGTATGAATTTATTAACCAAATAATCGCCGCGAAACCCCTGGGATTCGACCTCCAGACCCTCCGATCACCACGCTGCGTCCCTAAACACTCGGCTAACCTGCCAACGCTCACCCGGGCAGCGATTTTGTACACACATCAGCTTGGTTGATGATGTCATCGAATCGATTTTTGCTGTAGTGATTAAGTGAATCATAGTGTAGGATGGTTAGGGTTTTAAAGAATATTAAAGTGTATTAAAATCAAATTGTATAGTATTTTTCATTCACTAAATGTGTCTAAAGCCAAAAAAAAAGAAAAAAAAAGAAAAAAGGTAATCGACCTACCGACCCACTTTTTTCAACTCTTGTTTGGGCAAACAAACCTTTTTTTTTTTAGGCCTTACCGCGACAATAATTTGCATTCATGCAAGACAGTCACCGTAACATTTTTATGAAGGTCAGTCAGTCGGTCTCTCAGTTGTGCCATATGTATGTGAAGCAACATAGCCCAACAGATTACATGTATACACCACCGTACTAGACGAACGCGTACTTATTGTCAGATGTGTTTAATTGGGCGATATCTCTATCTTTCACATTATAACAGTCAACTCTCATTCATAAAAGAATGCACTAAAAGGGTGATCGATTCAAGTCTAACAAAAGAGTTGAACAAGTCAATTCAAAATAATGTATGCTGGATCAACTAAACTTATTCGGTGATTAATATTTTCTAATAGCGTAGGTCAGGCTTGGTTGGTCTCAAATTTTTTCTGAACGGACTTGACAAGCCGTCTCACTAAGGGGGTGTCACTACGTTGAACATTTTTCTGAATCCAAAAATACGAAGATTGCAATTAAACCAGACATATTCACCAAGGCGAGCTCAACATGCTCAATGGTGGTAAAAATGCATTGTGTGCTTGGTATAAATATCATGTGCATCAGTTCAAAGTGTTTATATAGCCCATGTTCTATCCACACATTTCAATATGACAGAATACCCTGTACAGGCTGTATGTAACATTGTAATTGCTGCTGCAAGGTGTTTTTTTTTTTAATTTGGCTGGTTCCCAGTACGCGACAGTTTCCTTCTACAACCAAAACTTTAATGAAGTTATGTCTCGAAATATTAGCTTTTCTGGAAGATTCCATTAACCTTTTCAAAACATGAGCCGAGTTCTAGGTATTAATGAGTATTGGAAGTCCCTGGCATAATAACTATATGTGCTGAGATTTTATAAAATAATGTAAAACTAATGATTTGTTGGAGATGATTTTCGCAAGTAAGATATCCCATGGCGTTACACGGCGATAATGAGCTCATGAATATATAATTAATGAGTCAAATGTCTATGGGATTTCACTGTGTAGCTTTAGACTTGTCTCAATTTATAGGGTTTTGTCGAAAATCTGATGAACATAACATATAACAAACATAAATTTATGAAGAAGAACTATATAATGCAGACATAGAATGTCATTACTAGTGAAAATCATCAATGGTTTGTTCATAGAAGATGGAATTTCTAGGATATATTCACTGCGGTAATACTTATGAGTGCCAGTGTATATCTTGCGCAAATGCCCAGCTTTCTTAGGAATTTTAGATTTGAAAATTGGACATTTCTGACGGAAAATACAGACTTTTTTGTAACGATAGTAGATTGTTTTTGTCGAAATGATCCATTATGAAAATCTATAAAGTCACTAAACACTTTATTCGCATATTTATTGAACCTTCTTCTTATTTAATTCGCTTTTTGATAACAATCGATTGTTGTGTGCATAGAAAAACAAAGTTTTGATTGAATAGGGCAGGATTTGTTTAGCTTGAGTGGTTTTAACTTTCCTTTCTTTGGTGGGAGATTTGAATGTAATTTATGAGGTGTGGGGTTCATTGTTTGAAATGCTGGTAGTGCTAGGGAGAATAGCTGTCTGTAAAGATGAATTATGTGAGCCAAAATATAAAAGTACTTTTTTCATCGATTTTCGATTTATGTCTTGCCACAGCGGAACAAAAAGAGATATCTCAATGAAATTAACGGAATAAGAAGTTAAAAAAACATTTCCTTCATCATATCGCAATAGTGTTTCATTTGAAACACTATTTGTTTTATAATTGTTATATATTTTTGAAACCCGGTAAAGATCATTCTGAGACACCCTGTAGATGGAATAGAGCCTTATTATAAATATTAATTGCTATGTTATGTTGTTGTGTTACATTTTGGTAGCATGCACATAATTATGTTGACATGTTCATAGCAATTATCAATTAGACTATTAATATAAATGATATTGTGCCATACAGGGTATATCAACAACAAAAACACTAAACCTTTAATTACAGTATGTATTTATAGCCTTCACCTCCCTACATGTAAGCTATAGGCTATGCGATATCGAAACCTTATTTTTACATGCTGTCCTTGTTTTAATTATTTCCCCCTTTTCAATTTTTCCCCACCACTTATCTAATTCTTCCCCCAAAGGGTGAATTTAGTAAAATTATTCCTCTGTCTCTCTGTCTCAGGGGGGGGGGGGGGGGGGGGGGGGGGGGGGGGGGGGGGGGGGTAACACCCGATGAGCTACGCAATGTTGAATTGGTTATAATTGAAAAGATACATATAATTTTCAAAAGAAAGAATATAAACAAATGGACAAATCAATGAAAATAGTATTGATCTATTTTTAGTAACTTGGATGAAAGTGTTCTATGACTAAGTGTTACATAATCTCTCATTGCTTCAACTCTACTACTCAACTAAATCAAACGCAGTTTTCACAACAACAAAAATGTAGCAAAATAATTGCACTAAATGTTGATTCTTTAAAAATAAGTTTCGATCAATAAAAGGTCAGTTGTAATTGTAATTTTTAAGACACCCCCTGTACATAAGAAGACATATATAATACATGCAGAATTGTTATTGTTTGCTGTTCCAATAAATTTGAAACAGTTTACACTTACATTATCTTTAGCTCTAACTTCCTCATGATAAAATATTGTATATTGTAATGAGAAAAAATACAAATCGACCTGTCTTTGGGACTCTCTCTAGACAAAAATAAGGGAGGTAAAAAAAAGAATCCTGCGTAAGCTTGATAGTTTCAATATAATATCAATTGCAATACTCACTTTTTTCTACTACCATAAAGTTAGACTGGCGTTTGTATTGATCTCGCCGATACCACCAAGTAAAAATCCTGTGCATGTGTCCTGTATTGTACGGAGGAAGAGAAAAAAAAGCATTTTTATTTTTTTCAATCTTAAAAGGATTACAATGTGAATTTATATTCTGAATGTTTCTGTTTCCTTCAGGAATATTTGTTGATGTTGAAGTTAGGGGAAGCCCTAGTTCAAATGCTAGGGGAAGTCCTGAGCTAGCAAAAAATCTAAATTTAGGGGTCCCAATCAATAATTGGAGGTCCCATATCAGGTCGGGAGGAGGGGGGGGGGGGGGGGGGGGGGGGGGGGGGGCGGTGGGTGGGTGTAGAAAATAAAAAAATAGTCCAGGTGCTAAATGGAATTTGGTAGGTCAGGGACCCCAACATGCACCTAGTACATGTACAATGTTGTAGACTAGATTTTGGTAGTGCCATCAATGCCTTTAACAAAATTGGCAATATCATCAACTAGCCTACTATAAGGTTCAAGATTTGACCCCGGTTTGACTGACAAAAGTGTGTAAAAAATATTTGAGGGTGAAAATAACAATAAATTACACCTAGACGGGATCTTTTTAAGGGTAAAACTAGCTGCAGTTTCAAAATTTGTAACTTATAACTTCATAATTTTAGCCATTTTTGAGAAATTTACGCTTTTCGGGCTAAAAATGGCCGAAAATGGCCGTTTTCGAGTTACAAAATGTTCCTTACCTCATAAAGAAGAGCTCATTATACATCCAAAGCCTTTAATAATGAGCCATTTATCACTTGCATGCATATAAGTTTTACCACTCATCATTCTGAAAAACACAATACCTTACCCATTTATAATGTCTTGTTCTTGTGACATACGCCATAAATGTTGCAAAAGTTGGCCCAAAAAATGCATTTAAAGAGCTAAATGAAGGTACTAAATATGCAGTGATTCCACTTATTTTAACACAGAAAAATGATAAAAACGCTACCCCTACCCCTTAAAATTTCAAAAGTGTCTAAAAAATTACCGGAAATTGTTAAAAAAATCTGAGTTTTTTTATTATGCATTGGATTCTAGAATCCTTCGAACTTGACGTGCCCAGGATACTTGGCTATAAGAAGTTCGAAGGATTTTTTACTCCACTGTATATTAAAAAACTCAGATTTTTTTAACAATTCAAATTTGCTCATATTTTAGGGTCGGACATGCAATGGGACCCAAAAAAATAATGACTTTTATCATATTTTTATTTCAGATTTGGATTCTGCACAAAATTTCACTATAGAAAAAGTAGGAATAATTTAGATACCTTTTTCGAACCATTGTGTTTGAGCTCCGTAGCTTTCGAGGTCATCACGACCCCTTCATTCAGCGTAGTGTTTACTTCCCTCCGTTTAAACACTACGCTGAATGAAGGGGTCGTGATGACCTCGAAAGCTACGGAGCTCAAACACAATGGTTCGAAAAAGGTATCTAAATTATTCCTAAAATCATGATCGAACCCAATATCAGTCTACATGCTTCTATAGAAAAAGTATATTTCATCACTTAGGTGATAACTTTAATTTTGGCACTATTTGTCAGTCAAACCGGGGTCGGATCTCGAACCTTGTCCTACTAGCTTTGACACATTACATAGAGCTAAAAAAAGGTGTACACTTGGCTACCCTCAGAAAGTTTCTCATTTTCAATATCATCTTTACTTTTCCAAAAATATTCACATTTTCCCAAATGATGTTTTCAGAAGAAGTGTAGAGACAAGACTGATTTTGTAACACTTCATGATTTGATTTGATTTGATTTGATATTATTTGGGCCCTACGACCCTGGATAACTGGGTGAAGCTCTACAGACTGGGATGATCCCCTACTCTTTACGAAAGAGTCTGTAACCTTAGCGTGCTCGGGTATTGCTCTTCCGATGCACGGGACCACCATTTCTATGTGACTTCCGAACCACTGGTTTTTTGCTGCCATTTATTTAAAAATCAACAAGAAAAGACCCCAGCCTGAGCCTCAGGCCAAAGGCCCAAGCTGCATTGCGACTGTTTTGGAACGCACTGCATGCAAGGACACGCTCAACCTTTGTAAAAATCGCGAGCGCTCGGGTCATGACGCTGTGGTTGACAAATTTTTGTTTTAATTATTATAGTATGTTTCAATTATTGGAAATCCTCTTGTCACTAGTGTCAGTACATCATCATGAGTTAGCTCTGTTTCATAGCTCTCATACGTCGTGATACGACTCAGTATGAGAGCTATGAAATGAAAGCATATGTTCGTACGCTGGCGATTTTCGTTTCTAGTTTGCCTATTTCTAAAACATTTGAATACACTTACCTGGGTTATACATGTGCTATGTACTGTTATTGCATCCTAGATACATTTTCAGCTCCATAAATGCTACTCAAAATGAAATATTAATGATATAAAATCGGCCCTAATCACAGCGAAATGGAGAAGTCGTCAGGAAAGATGAAAGTCAATTCGCGGTAGTTTACGATTGGTTCCGAATATTTTCAATTAGTCTCGTTCCACGTTTTACTCCTCATGGGTGTACGCGTGTATGCAAACATAGTAAAATCACTAGGCGGACAACCAATACTACGATTTTACGAATGCGATCAACTGTTAACAACAGCCTGGTTCCAAATTGTTGGCACCAGGCTGCTTTTAGTGAGATTCCGAAGAACGCACGTGACCTGTTTTCCGAAGATTTCTGATCTCAATTTTAAATGGTCTATTACCAAACTATACAATGTTCTAACATATTTGACATTTAAAACCATCCAATACGACAAATTATGTACAATTAGGGTCCTGGGTATGCAGTTTTCATTACGTAAATACAAGAAAGGGAATTAATGCGCTGTGCAAACGGAAGAACGCTATTTCATATGAACTCTTCGTATCGACCCTAGGTACATCCCCAAGTCTTCAAAATTACCGTACAAAAGCTGTACAAATATAGCCTGCAAGATAGCGACGTAGAGGGCGACGGAGAGTTAGTCTAATCGACCCTGAATTGACCCCTATTTCTTAGGCTGATTCCCGGTACCCAGAATCCCTTTTGGATGAGTTGTGTGGAGCCCATTGATGCAGGGACCAAGCAAACTCGACGGCATTGAAGAACGGTAATTATTTAGTAGGGTGTACGCTGCGCGCCGCCATCTTGCCCGTCGTTTCTGCACAAGTGTCACACACAGCACACGCATACACTGTTTTACACAGTCCGACAAAGTACAAGTTTTAAAATTGCCGTTTTGGGCAGAAAAAGTCACAAATAATCATGATACTTCGGAATATATTGCAAAAGATATATGTTGTACTAACAATCGATGAAATAAAATCATATTTTAATATAAAAGTGGTTATTTGGGGGTCTAACGTTGGCCGTTATTTCCGGGTTCGCGTCGAGAATTTCACTCGCGGTAAAGACCATTTTTGAAAAATGATCCCGATTTAATAGGGTAAAACACGGTTTTTCAAAATGACCGTGCATTTGAGCTGAGCAAAGTCAGATGTTGACGTAATTTCTATCAAATAGAGGAGGGTTCAAGCTTTTATTTGATACCTGTGAATTGGTTCAAGGTAAACAAGAAGTATTTTTAATATTTTTTTACAATATTTACCCGTTATATTTACCATGATCCTGTTGGTGATTTTGGAATTCGCACCCGTCATTTTAACCAGTGTTGACAGTTCATCATGATCTGATAACGTTTTTGAAAGGTTCCCCTTCAGCTCAAATGCACGCCTCGTTTAAAGCCCAAACCCTAAAATAATCCGCGAGCTACGGTGTTTGGGCGCGATTACATGATGTAGGTTACGTCCGTCAGTTGTCCATCAATTACTGCACTGTCGCACTGACCATCGCGTTCATGAATATTACATTAGCACCCCTTGAGGGCGCTACCGTACAGGCTATCTGTGACGTTGTGCAACGTGATTGTGAAAATTAGCGATTGTTTTTTTCCCGATGTCTTTTTCATTCCGATCGAAATACTAACTGTGCCTCAATGTTGTTAATTATCTGTTTATAATTCATAACCAATATTCTGCTAACTTTTATCACTTCAGAATGTTAATTACTGGTGATTTTTTACTCCATTGTCCATTTTGCGTCCCAATATTCCCACGTGTAAAATGCGTTGCAAGACTGCATAATTTTGAACCCGTATGTAAAAATAGTAGTTTCGGTTTTCTTTTCAGGCCTCATTCCTTGCTTATTATTCAGCATAATTAAACTATGATCACTTCATAGTTTGATTATATTAATATTTTATCATCCCCCTTCACAAACGTATTCCAAACCACGGAAACAGTCTGGGGAACGGGCGCGGCGCGGGCGACATAGGCTAGGGGTTGCTCTGGCCAGGGGGAGGTGGTCAACCATTAGCACTCTCAAATCTTGCTTTCGAAGCATAGGGGAGTGTTTTAGAGGTTTTATTCTCCTTTGGTATTTCTTATGGCCTACCATGCTTCTTTTATTCTTAGATATAGGCCTATATATTTACATTTTTTTTATGAGGACCCCGTGTTTGGTACACTTTGGTTCAGAGGCAGGCAGTCCCCCAGCTATGGACAACCCCCCCCCCCCCCCCCCATCCCCCCCCCCCCCCCCCCATCCCCCCACCTTACTAACTGACAATGAAGTATGTGTTGAACTAGGGGTGCATGGAAGTAACTTTTCCATCAATCGGGGTTTATTTTAAGCTACGCCCCACGGTCAGTGAAATTGAGAGGAAGTCGTGGCCATGGGCCATACACTGAATTTTTCTATCCATTTGACCTTGTAATTGTACCAAGTTCTAGGAATCCGAAACTAACAAATACAGCATAACAAATACAAAAATATACACAAAAAACATTGTTTCTTTCTTTTATTGCATTTTTATTAATAAATAAATTGTGGTATATATAATACAAAGTGATAAAAACATACAGAATCACATAAAATTAAAAGATGTGTCTAACTCTGAAGCATTGATTAGCATGCATGGATAGTTAGTAATCAACCGGTTCATCAATTATGCGATTATGCAAATTAGCCTATGTTTCTTATACAAATTTGCCATCCAACTTTACCATATTTTTAATAACCACCTCAATACAGGTCAAGTGTGGAAAGAATTGTTGTGGTACTACATAATATGGATAAAATATGGATAAATAACGCCATTTCCAGGGTATAGGATTAATCCAATTAAATATGCAAATTAGACGCTAACTATGCTAATTACCGCTAAAATATTTTACTATTTCAATGATAATATCCTTAGTCATATATATGCCAAATATGAAGGCATATAACTGCCCCTATCTTATACAGCAGCTCTTACATTATTGCTGTTATATAGTACATTTACTGTGATTCCCCATATACTTTATACAGGGCAAAATGCCACTGGGATCACTTTTGCAATGCATTATGGGTAATCCCATATTTTTGGCAAATCATCGAATTCCATAAGGCCGTCGGTAATGAATTCATAGTTTCCTGTTGCCGCGCGCGTCAATTTACCCTGCCGCGTCAACGTTTTCATTATTCATTA
The DNA here is from genome assembly GCA_035610835.1 of Ophiura sarsii. Taxonomy (NCBI): domain Eukaryota; kingdom Metazoa; phylum Echinodermata; class Ophiuroidea; order Amphilepidida; family Ophiuridae; genus Ophiura; species Ophiura sarsii. Next base: position 27,349,259 of record CM069456.1, read on the forward strand.
TTCCTGTGTCAATCAGATTTGACGTCGTATTTTGTTTACAATCGCAAACCCGGAAGTATTGTATGAAAGCTTACAAAGCATCATCAATCTCCGAGAAATTCCGCACGGCTATTCGACAACGCTAAATTGATAGTAAAATATTGAGGGCGTTATATTTTAAGGCTATCTGATTTTGATTGGCCACCAGTGGTACCATGGTTCGCCTTTACCCGCCCAATACAGCTATTGGCAGCTAGGAAATAAGGACCACAGGACCAGGGGCCACTTTTAGAAAAAACGGCCCCTGGTTCACTGGCTTTTGTCATGAACCAGGGGCCGTTTTGGTGGAACCAGGGGCTGTTTTTAAAAAAGGTGTGGCCGTTCATGATGAGTTTATCCCAAGAAATTTCTCTTACGTGACTATGGGCGTATAAACAGGACCCGTATCCATCCCGCTCTCCGTGAACACACTGAGAGTAGAGCGCAGCAGACCCGCTATAACCTGCATAGTGCATACAACCAAGTCCCGCGTCGATTTTAAGCGGAGTTGCATCTCGAAAGTGCGACAAATTTTTGAAGATTTGCAATGCTATTGCACAAATATGTCGCAAATACTGACGCAAACATATTCCCTACTTGATATTTGCTCACGTACCATCAAAGTCAAACCAACAAATATAGAGTTTCATCTTCAAATAACTAGAAAAAGTGTGATAAATCTAGATGTATCGGAAAGTTAATATTTCGTTTTCGTCTGAGTCAAAATCCCCATTGCTTTACATGTAATTGCGCAGAATTTTTTCCGTCGGTTTAAAATTGGTTCAAAATGGCGGATTACTGCGCAGGTTGGAGAATTTTATAATCATGACGTAATTGACGTCACATTTGATGCTAGTCTTGTTTCCATGTCGCTGAGTGTTACGAAAAAGCGCCAACAAAATGACTTGGAATAAAACTAGTGGTGCACCACAGACACGAGGAATCATAACAAAATGGCGCGCGATCGTAAGAAGATGTAAACAAACAATTATGAATTCCTTCGTGTCAAACCAGGTCTGACAACGGGCGCCAAAATGGTGAAATTATAGGCGCCTGTACTCTTCATTTTTTGCCAATACGGGCGCCTTTTGCCGTCCGACGGGCGCTGAACGGCGCCTGTCGCCCGCTTATTTTCGCCGCCGCCGCCTATTGACTTGGCAATTTTGGGCTACTTTTACTAGCATACGCCGTGGGCCAGAGCAATTTTTTCACCCATAGGCATAGTCCATGATTTGTATTTGTCTATTGCAGCAGATAATTCATCAATGGTCTGGGTGACCCCTCTTTAATATACTATGCAAAATAAAAGGTACTTGATGAAATAGTCGCTTATCGTAAGTTGAATTACGGCAAATCTTAATGTAATGCTAAATAATGAATAATGCTAAATAATGAATAATGAATAGCGACCTCGTCAGGTTTTCAAAACCTCCAACAGGAAACTTTGAATTCATTACCGATAGCCTAAGGCTACATCTCAAGAACGAATAGTCCATTTCTTCTCATCTTTTTAATAAAATGTAGAGGAGACATGGGTTCTTCCACCTGCTAATTAAAAATAATGTTATTGGTGTGAGAAATATTCATTGATAATGCTCAAATATACCCATTTTGGAGGTTTTGGACCAAAAGACGATAATTGACGTTTTTTCGCATCTTAAAACGGACCTATCTCCGCAACCGATTAACGGTTTGAACTAATTTTGGGCTTAAAATGCTCGTATTGATGAGCACTTTAAGATAAAATAATAAAAATATGTAAATTAAAAGATTTTAAAAATTCATTGGACACCCTATATTTAGTCGTTAAAAAACCTCTAAAATCTCCAGAATTCGTGAGCGTAGAATTACATCGATGGTATCAAAATAATCCGTAAGTATAGTTCTATAAGTAAGGATAACTTAAATTTAACTACCAGAAAATTTATTTTTTGTTATGAAACAAATACGACGTAGGAAGTCAATGCTTGTTTTTGTAGCTAATCATGAGTATGTCGAATTTGGCAACCATCTGAAAATTAGACCAAAATGTAAATTAACATTAAGTCGTTTTCAACCATTACAAATCTTACCTCGTCACCTATAACTGCTAGCAACTTCCCAAGTTTACCATGGGCCATTGCAAAGCCGATTATTTTACTTTCTATTGCCGCTATCAACTGATTTTCGGAACACTATTTCACCAAATTCGCTGCTCGTAGTGAAAAGAATAGGCAGGTCATGTGAATGGAGTAAATATGTAGCAACAAATAAACACCGTGAATGTTTCAATAATATGAGGGGTGATACAATTTAAATGGGATTTAAATATATTACTCGGGAAATTATTTCATTTTATTCATTAATAACATGGATACATCTTATTTACATGTACCTTCAATAATATTTTATCAATTGATTTCAAATTATTCTTATCAGATAATGCATGTTAAAATGATATTTTGAAATTTTTGATCCAAATACCCAATATTTAATTTACACCCCTCTAAAGAATAATGGATCATTCCATTTTTGTAAACACTCAATCACTTCCGGGTGAATTGAGATCGGGACGGCTGATTCATCATTTACCTAAAACACACCCACATCGTAACAACTAACATACACACTACTGTCACACTGTCAATGTCAAGGGAAATTCCCTAATACCAGTTTCCATGTTTCTACATGTAATGTCACATGTCTAGACAGATCAGAGATAGAAAAGTAGATGAGTTACGCAAGATGTATTCATTGCAGGTTAGTTTCAAATTCAATTGAAGAAAAAAAATAGTTTTTGTAAATTTTAATCTGAGTGATAAAATAAAATAAGCTTACATTTTTAACTTATTGTAATTACTATAGTCGTCGTCAGAATACTTCGGCACTTTTTTCTGTGACTACTGCGTACAGCGTAAACACGGAAGTGCGTTGTAGAACAGCGTCACAACAGCGTTATCTTTGAGCAGTTCGACGCGTCACGGGCCCTGTAATCCGATTGGCCGCGGTCGTATCTATGGGCCATGAATGTCCCCGCCCACATGCTCATTAATTAGACGCGCGCATTGGCGGTTTTAAAAAGTGCTGAAGTATTCTGACAACGACTATAATAATGTATCTGTTGAAAAATTATTTTCATTTTTAAGATAAAGTCTCAGGAGCTATATAGTCGGATTCAGAAACCAGAACATCAGCACAACTGCCACAAGCATGATCATGATGATGCGCACTTGATGATGTTTAACGAACGCGTACTGTGCTGTCATGTGATTCTCTTGATATCTTGGCGGGCATGCATGGATGTGTATGTTCTATTCTAAAAAAAGTCCATGGGATTGTGATTTGAATGGTAATATTATTACATTTTCTTATTGACTGCATACATAGTTCAGATTACGGATACTACAAGAATAATGAATCCACCATTTGTTTGTAAACACCCAATCACCTCCGGATCGATCGGGTAATGCATCATTCACCTATCCACACACCCCCATCGAAACATACACAAATGTCAATGTCGGGGGACATTCCCTAATGACCCGTTTCTGCATGCAATGTCACTTGACGAGACATATCAAAGATAGATAGAACACTGGTCCTAAAGAAGCAGACTTGGAATGTTCGAAGCACAAAATACAACATTTTCCCATCTTTATCTTTTTATGGGATTGTGGACTGATCTGGTGTTAAATGGATTCAACAGAGAGGGAGGGGGCAGGTTGTGTGGAGATTTGGAGAAGAGCACTTTTGTCAGGGACAACCTGGCTTGTGCAAAGAATCGTCTAATCTAGCACTAACTTACTCGGGCAATAACTTGGTCCAATTTGGCAACAATCTGATTAACTACATGTTGTACAAAATACAAAAATGTATAGGCATTGATGGCCCAGTCTGGCTCGGGTCTAGTTCCAGCCTGGTTAAATCAATGCCTGGACCCGGTCTTATCATGATCACACAAAAACATGTCTTTAAATGCCGATCATATATAACCTGTACTGAGTTGAAGGAGGAAGCCGTAACAAATCTATTTACACATATTTCTGCCACAACATAAATTAATAGATGTATCCCTACATGGCAACAATCTGATTAATTAACTAGGCATTGTATTGATGGCCCAGTCTGGCTCGGGTCTGGGTGCAGCCTGGTTAAATCAGTGCCTGGACCCGGTCTGATCATGATCAATGCAACATGCTTGCATATTTACAACAAAAAAGCATTAAATGCCAATCATGCCCCCTGAAAAGAATGAAGTAAAACAAGCCACTCCCAACAAATAAAGTTAACAATTTTGCTGTCAGCCTTTGGACAGGTGATAAGATAGTTCTATATATACACATCTTCTAACTTTCCAAGTATTGATATTAAAAGGCAACCAATATGTTTATAACAAATGTTGTGTTTTATTTCAGCTGGAAAGGTTTATAATCTTTGCTGTACCCACCACTAATACCACAGGCTGCATCACCAAGTAATAGACCATTCACTAGACATAAGCATGTCACTCATAGAAGGGATTGGAGATGAGGTCACTCTCTGTGTCACAGTACTGGTAACAGTAACAACACTAGTAGTAGCGTGGTTTTCAACTCGTGTAAGAGACCGCCCTCCAACTCGCGTGCGGGTCATACAGACAACTGTAACTGCTACTGGTCGGAGAAGTCAGCAGCCGGCACCAGGGAATGCTGGGAATATCTCAGATCCATCAGGAGAAGATGGAGGTGGAGGGAATGGAGGTGGAGGGAATGATACAAGTGGAAGTGGAGGGAATGGTAGAAATAACGATACAAGTGGTATAAGTGCATCAGTTGGAGAAAACATCGACACAAGAACTTCGGATGAAGCCGACCAACGAGGACAATATACTCAGATTGCAGCTGCAGATCATGAAGACTCTTTATCGAGGACTGAGAACCTTGTACACAACACAGAATCTGCCAGTGCCAGTAATATAAACAATACGGTCAGTGATGGAGCAAAATCTGAAGCATGCTCAAAAGAAGTTAGCTCAGATCAAGAGCCATCAGCTCCTACGATTGAAGTACTTGGGGAGACAGTTGAAGAGACTAATCCAGGTTTAGCATCAGCTGAACCACCCAGTACTCATCAGACCGATGCACAAGAATCCTCTGAAAATATCTTAAGAAACAGACAAACCGGACAAACGTACCCAACTCTTCCCTCTTTCTCAAACGATTCCTCCTCTCATGGAGCTGCCTCTTCAAGTGAAGCATCATTCCAAGATGCAGCGAATGCTCCTGAAAGAGAAAGTGTTGATGTTGAAGATCTTGGAGAGACTAACCTTGGGGAACCCCAGCATGCAACTGAAGATGGCACAATATGTATACGTGTTAGGTTTTCAAATGATGAACAACGACTAGTGCACACCCGCCCAGAGGAAACTCTGGGGCACTTTAGAAGGTAAGCTAGGAATACCCTCAAAGTAAGCCTATTATGTTGTTTAACGATTGAAATAAATTTAGTTAACGAAATTATTATAAACAAAACTATCGGAAGAAAATATCCCACACATTTTGCAATGTTTCAGATTTTTGAATCAATAAAAGTAGGGCGTTATATAAATGGTTGGTTTGTAATCTTATATTATGATTTGATAACATTAAATACACGATTTAAACTGCAGTTTGGGTGCAATATATTATAACAATTTTTGTTTTTCAATGATATACAAGTGTCCCCTCCTCAAACCCAATCCCCACATATTCACGCTCACCACCCCACCCCCGTGTTATCCTAGACACCCCCCCTCATCAGACACTCACACTTTTTGACAAACTTATAAACAAGGGTAATGGGTTTCATGTGCTCATGAAATACTGAATCGAATGGGAAAATGAACCATGTCATTGTCAAAGCTTGTTTTGAGGATTACAAACTATTTAGTACTTTTAAATTGTTGTTAGAGCCAGCCAAGAATAAGAAATATAACACTGCTGCCAAATACGCAGTAATGGAAATTACCCACATGACTGTAGTGTCAACCCAGGGTAAATGATCATGTGTATCGCAGCTCCATTCATAATATTGTGTGTACTGATCATAATAGTATGCTTTATTCCGTAATGTTTAAAAGGGATTAAAATCATGTCCTAGCCAGTTCACCCCTCGCTAGTCTAGTGATTGAGAGACATGCTTTGCAATGCAGAAGTCCATAGTTAGATTAGTTGAAAAATTGGTCCTAGTGGGAATAGAACCATGGACTTTTGCAATGCAGAATGTCCATGGTTCGATTCATAATAGGACCATTTTTTTCAACTGATTCAAAAGTTACAGTTAGAAATTCATTGTATATATTCTAAGTCCACTAAGTGTGTAGTTCCTACCTAAACAACCCCAGGTAAACAGTTGTGTGGGTATTTCCATTACTGCACATTAAATCAGTGATAGACATTTCAGACCAATTTTAGGCTAATTTCATTTAAGTCATTTTGATATTAAAAGTCAACATTTTCTATGGTTGGGGGGGGGGGGGGGGGGGGCAAACAGCATGGGGCTTGAGCTGACTGGGGGAAAGAGGGGGGGGGGATGTCGTGACAGGGTGGGGGCAAAGGACTGGCAATTACCCACATGGCTGTCAATTGAGTTATTTATATCATGGTAATGTAAAAAGGGACATTTTGGTACCAAAATCAATGTTAGCTACTGTCACATTGTGCCTCATTTACTTATGTTGGGGTCACATATAGGTAAAGAGTTGAACAGGTTAGTTAGCTGTTGGACAACTTGCACTCACTCTCAAATCATTGAGCAAGGGGCAGCCCAAATGATAGAAGTGATAGTTTAGACCTACATTTTGCTCATTAATAATTTGGACCGGAAGAAGTCAGAGCTAATCCTGACGAAAGCTCGATAGCGAACCTTTTCGACTCTTTATCTTATTATCTATTAGTCATAAATATATCGAGGGCTCAGAAACACAAGGCCTTATCTCTATTTTGACCATTTTGAGAAAAAGACTATTGAAGATTTTTAAACACATTGGGGAGATTTAATAAGATGAGGCCTTGTGATACTGGCTATAACTTTGAAAGGGGTTGTGTTATGGAGATAAGGCTGTGTGTCACTGGAAAGAGAATTTCTTTCTGAACATTTTGATACCAAATCTCATTTTTGAAAAATGGAAATAAGGCCTTGTGTTTCTGAGCCCTCGATATGTCATATGTTGCATAAGAACCAATAAACCGTAAATCTTTGTGCTGTTTCAACACTTGAGCATTCTTTCAATTTTTTTCCTCTTTGCAGACAAAACTTTGTAGAAGAAATTGAAGCCGGTAAACTGGTTCGCTTCATTGCCAACGGCCAATTCTTAGCAGATGACAACCAGACCCTAGCATCTCTGAATCTTACCAACAACTCTGTTCTACATTGTCATCTCAGCCAGGGGGTGCAGGCAGGCGAGCCACAGCAACAAGCGCAGGATAGTGATATAGACTTGGGACATTTCATGGTTCCGTTATTTGGATTCATTTTGGGATTCGTTTGGTATTTTCGTCTACAGTATAGATATATGTTTAATGCTACATCCACATTGTCATTGGTTGGGGTAACAGTGTTATTTGTACTTGCAGTTTTAGCTGCGTGGAGAGGTTAAGGAATGTTTGCTGTGTAATGATAGTTAATATATTTACTTAATGTTCATAAGAAAGATTCAAAATGTTAAAGCGGGGGCTCTCAAGTACGAGGCTCACATGCTACCAAAGTTTAAAGGCGAATAACAAATTGCCATACAAGGGCGGGTCAGTAAATTTTGTCACCAAAGGCTGCCCCAGATGTGCAAGACAAAACTGTCTTTATTGTGTTATGTCATCCTATATACTACTTGCACACAATCGCCATTTTAAAATGAAAGCGAGGCTCTCTCTTGTCCAACCGTGTCACACGATGCACAAACCTGCATGAAACCATCGACGCAGTGTGGCGTGACTGGGGAGAGCCTCGCTTTCAATGGTTCCATCTAGCCTGTACCGTGCAAGTAGCATATACATCACACTCTTTAACTCCCTCTTATGTAATTTGACTGTGGATATAGTTAACATGTATATTTGCCAGGCCCATTTCTACAGCTACTTATCTACCTGTGAAATGGAGCCTACAGAGACGGTCCCGAATTATGCTGAATCACGACAATGCAAGTCCTCACAAAGCTTGCATTACCCAGACTTACCTTGATAAAAATGGTATCCATTTGATTGAACATCCACCCTCTATTCAAGGATTATATCAATTGATATTAAGATTATGCCTTTTAGTATATGAGTTTATTTAAAAATATTCAGAGTGTACAAATAATTTTGGGGTCACTGTACTTCAAGGTAATGTGACTGACGTTTTTGAAATTGTATGGCCATCTTCAGTAACATGGGCTAAGTGACAGAACTTTTTGATCTGCCCTCGTGAAAGCATACATGGGCAATTCCAAGAAAACGAGCCACAAAAAATAATTAAAATTGCTCCCAGAGATTTATTTTTACCCTTACACGTATATCGTTTGAAGCACATGCAAGGGTTATAAGGAAAAAAGTGTTACAACATTTGGCTATTGTTAACTAACTGTGAATCAGAATCGTAACATGTGAAACCCGGGCAACACTTTTTATGGGTGATGAGGGGGGTGGTCCCAAATATCCTGGAGGTCATAAATTTTAATTTTTACACAGAAATAGGGGGGGGGGGGTCATGAAATGAATACCATTGTATTAGGGGGGTCAAAGCAAAATTGTAGTTAAAATAGCGCGCATTTGTTCTACATGTAGGCCTATGTTTCATCATTGTTAAACAATTACATTTGGGCTTGGTCACTCTAATTTGAGTTAAAATACTGACATTTTTTACACACACCCCTGCGCCTAAGCGCAGGGGTGTGTGTAAAATAGTCCACGGCTGAAGGTGTGTAAACAAATTATTGTCCTCGTTTGGCGGTGTTTACACACGTTCGTTTGTATGTTAAGAAAAAAAGGTTTCACCGTCAACTGCGGACCTATTGTAAATACCCCAGATTTCAACGAGCGCCATCTATCGACCATCTTGAGCTCAGATAAAGCCTATGACAACTGCGGACGTCCACGGTTGACTGAATGTCCACGGTTGAAGGTGTTTTAACACATAAAGGTCCATGTTTGGCGGCGCTTACCAACGCACTCTGCACGCATTTGTTCTACATGTTTCAACAGTGTATAACAAGATTAGGGCTTAGCCACCCTAATTTTATTTGCTTCCTTATCAACTGTTTCCCCAACTAACCCTAAAATAGGTCTTAAAGCCTTAGTAAAGTACATATTTGTGTGTGTGTTTGGGGGGTCATAAAAATAATCAGCATCTGAGTAGATCATAAAATTAATCGCTTTCGTTCAGGGAGGGGGGGGGGGGGGGTTTGGGACTCCCCCCACCCCCCCCCCCCCCCCCCCCCTACCAAATAAAATGATAATGTCTTGAAAACTCTGTGCTAGATGCAGGGTGCAGGTGCTCGTACTAACATATATCAGGTATATGGGGACATGTCGCTCTAAAAGAGTCACCTTTTGCCAAGAAATCCCCAAACATGGGCTATGGTTTTTTACATGCAATGTAATCATCATGTACTAGAGAGATTTGCCCCGGGGGTTAGGACAAATAATTGGCCTTCTTAAAGCAATAATATGTGATCTTTTACAAATTTTACACACATTTTTTCCTCTCTTATAATGAAGTTTGACTTATCAGCAAAGTCTTTCCTGGACTCATAAATCTGTCTTGACTGTATTTTCTGTGAAAACCCATCACAGAACTTTACTAAATCATAATGGAAATCTGTTTCCAATTTAAGGAATTTCTCAACATATTTACTTTGATTTTCATCAGAAAGCATTCCATACTATTCTGTTCACTTGTGTACAGTTGCGATCGTAGCAGTAAACGGCGGCAACATGGTGTCAAACCATGGAATTCTATTTATGAACGAGATAAGGCCAAAAACAAAAAAAGTTGACTTGCCCTTTCCGACCGACCCAAATTTTCGGAAATCTGGGGTCGCTATTTATTTTTTTTCAAAGTAAAAAAAGAAGAAAAAAAAGGGGAACAAAAATTGAAAGAAGCACATAACAATAAAGAAAGATGAAAACGTGTTTTTGAGTAGAATCTGCTTGTTTAAAATTTTAAAAAATCAAGAGTTATCGGAGCAGACTCCGAAACTTTATTTCAAAGTATTCAAACCATGATTTTGAAGTGAGTAGGAATCATATGGCTCTGTAACTTAAAGGTTTATTATGTGATCTTTTCCAGGGGACGCCCTCAATCCTCGAAAAAAAATTGGAAGCAGATTTTCTTGCAGATTTACTTTTCTGATCATAAATCATAAATATATTCCAAGTTACAGAGCGATACGATTCCTAATAACCTCAAAATCATGGTTTAAAGAGTGAATTTAGAGTAAAATTTGAAAAATAGATTGTACCGCTCGGTATAATCTATTTTTCAAACCATGGTTTTGAAGTAATTAGGAATCGTATCGATCTGTAACTTTAGAAGATCTTTATGATTTATGATCAGAAATGCAAATCTGCAAGAAAATCTGCTTTCATAGTAAAAATCAATGATAGAGGGCGCTACTTGGATAAGATCACATAATATGCCTTTAAAAGATCTTCACGATTTATGATAATAAATGCAAATCTGCAAGAAAATCTGCTTTCAGAGTAAAAATCAAAGATAGAGGGCGTCATTTGGAAAAGATCGCATAATATGACTTTAAGTAAGGGTTACTTTGATGAGCACAACTTTTATTTTCCTGCGATGCCTTTGTTTACCTTGTAGACATTAATGTCAGAAAATGGCTGTTAAATATTTCATATGCCTATATACTACTCGTTTTTGTGTACAAAATATTTGTGTAACATGTTTAATACAAGTGTTAACGGTAATTAACATGCATGAAGTATAACAGTCATTAATGTGAACTAGGACTATAACTTTGCCTTTATGTCTTATACCCGTTTTTACAAAATCCATGAAACAGCTATTACTGTAAGTGAGTGTAAGCACCATGTACAAATTAAAATACTGTGGTAATTTTCATGCGATTAAGGGGGCTGTGCACCTTCAGGTACAGCCTCTGTAAAACTGCCGTAACTTCTTCATTATTCATTTAATCTATGTAAAAGTATACATTTTTTTTTGCAGAAAAGGGTTCAATGTATCCAACCATGATCATGAAATTGACCATTTTGGAGAAAATTATAAAATCTTTGGAAAAGATAACTCAAAATATATTTTGTCAAATTTTGTTATACTAGTTTTTTATATTCCTCATACAATTCCCTAGGAATCTTTTTTTGTTGTTGAAATTTTTTATTATTTTTTGAATTATCGACCAAAAGTTCCAAAAAAAATGTAATTTTTTACCAAAAATGGTGATTTTCACGATTTTGGAGGTAAAAAAAATCATGTTTTTTAGCACCTTTTGGTCTATAATTAAAAAAATAATAAAGATTTTCAAAAAAAACCAAAACAATTCCTAGGGAATTGTATGAGGAATATAATAAAACTAGTATGACAAAATTTGACAAAATATATTTTGAGTTATCTTTTCCAAACCTAAAATGGGTCAAAAAACATGTTTTTTATAATTTTCTCCAAAATGGTCAATTTCATGATCATAGTTGGATTCATTGAACCCTTTCCTGCAAAAAAATGTATACTTTTATCTAGATTAAATGAATAATGAAGAAGTTACGGCAGTTCTACGGAGGCTATAAGAAGGTGCATCCCCCTTAAATGGTCGCGATTTGCTGATTTTCAGCCATTTCACTTGTTTTAAATTTGAAAGCACATTACATATAGACCTATACACAAAATAAATATATATATATTTGTGTGTTTTTATTTTCGCGATAGCTGCTTGAGGCGCGAAAGGCGCGTAAATTAATGTAGTGCGAACATTTTCACGTTTACAGTATACAATGATTGGCATCGTGACTACCAGTCCATAAATCCCCCTTTAGACAACTTTACTTAGTCACAAAAAACTTATAATTTCTTTGAAAGGACACACTTTTTTCATGATGGTTTTATACTTGTCGAAATCACTGGACCATGATCAACTCAGCTTAATATTGCAAAGCCCAATTGATAATGATAATATTTCGAGAATTTTTTGAGATTAAATCGATGAAAAAAGACCGCTAGCATAATTTGCGTAAACCATCTCATTTACTAGTCTGTACAATAGGATTTACACATACACGTTTCAGGTCACACAACACTAAATCAGTTCCCTATGTGGTTAAGAGGTCAAGTTTGTGTTAATTTTTTTCACCTTTAGAGCAAACTGGTTCATTCAAATAATTGTTTTTATTGAAGATCGGGATGTCTTCTGCTTAAATAAAAACAATCACTTTTGTGGGGGGCTAACCAGCATTTGTTTTCGCTACAGGCCAATGATATCTATCTTAGGTACGACAGGCTGCCTATATATATCCTAAGATCAGTGGTTTTAGAAACCCTATGTGGTTAAGAGGTCAAGTTTGTGTTAATTTTTTTTTCACCTTTAGAGCAAACTGGTTCATTCAAATAATTGTTTTTATTGAAGATCAAGATGTCTTCTGCTTAAATAAAAACAATCTGTTTTCGCTACAGGCCAATGATATCTATCTTAGGTACGACAGGCTGCCTATATCCTAAGATCAGTGGTTTTAGCTCTAAATTGGTGGAAACAGTGAAATCGTGTAAAATGATACCATTCAAGAATAAGCTAGAGATTTTGGGCCTAAAGTGGAGGAAATAACCTACAAATGCCAAATTATGAAACCTTTAGGTACACATTTACAGCACTTTGTACCTTTTCTAGGATATTGAATTTAGACTTATGGTGGGGTCTATCTTAAATTCAAACAATACCGGGTATTGTCAGAATGCAAAATATTATTTGGTGATGTGCACTCTTCAATGTTGCATTCATAACAATTGTAAATCATCTATCAATAGCATTATAGCAAAGATTAGCTCGGTATACCTATTAATTTGGGTACAAAAACGTTATCCAATTGATCAGTGTTCTTGCCATGGTTTCCGATTCAGACCTACCACAACTTGTCTACATGCTCTTCGTAGAGCATGTAGACAAGTTGTGGTAAAAGCACCAATCATGTTAATATTGCATTTAATACACAGAGGGCATTTAAGACAGTGGTAAAGTAAGCAGCATTTTAGAAATTAGACATTCTGAGGTGAGTGCATTGCTATCCAAACCGCCCAGAGCGGAGCATGTTTATATAGAGCCCCGCAGGGTTCAGGACCCGGAGGAGGGGGGGGGGGGGGGGGGGGGGTACTCGAATAGTGTAGGGGTGTGCGGCTGGGCAGTCTGAAAACAGGGGCTTACCGAACTGAACAGGCACCAAAACAGGGGCTTACCGAACTGAACAGTCGCCGAAATTGGGGTCTTATAGAACTGAATTCTTATACAAAATTGTGTCTTATAAACTGAATTTTAGGCAACATTTTGCCTTATGAACTGAATTTAGGCAAAATTTGAGGCTTCATAACTCAAATTCATAAGATGTCCACACATTTTATGATTTTTGGTTGAATTTGGGGTCTAAGGGAACTGCCAATGGATGAAAAGTGGTCTTATGGAACTACCGGTGTATGAAAAGGGGGTCTTACGGAGCGGCCGAAAGGCGTGAAAAGGGGGCCTTGACAGCCGCACATACCCGTATGGCAATATACATGAGTATATGAATGTCCAATTTCTAATACTAGAAATGCTGCTAACTTTACCACGGTCGTTTAAAACCATTCAAAGATTTGTGAATCAACATTAATTTGACATAAGCATGATAAGAAGTTGAATTTCCCTGTATTTAAGTGTAATCATACACTTTCATGTTACTCTATAATAAACCATGTACTGTGTGAATTACCATTTACTTCAAAATGAGTTGACTTGCCTTGGTCATACTTTCCTTAATTGATGATGTATTTTTCTCATCTTTGCAGGATTTTATCTTTGGTAGTTGTACTTTACAATGAAATAAAATTGGTCATGGTTCAACCATGATTAAATCCATGCTGAACAAGAGTCCTAGTTTTTTTTGATACACCCTGTATACTTCAATACCTTATACTTGTGGATCTTCAAAATACTGCTTCGAATAAAAAGAGTTTGGGAGTTCTTGTTCAGGATAATATTCATTTCCAACAAAGAAGGTTTAAACTTTGTTAGTACTTTATTTCCCTAAACCCTTAATTACCATAGCCACTTCTAATATTTGCCATGTCATCATTACAAATCCCTATAATACCCTCCCCAGATTCCAACCCAATCTTACCCTATAATTAGGGGTGGGGGTACTCAGATTTGGTTAGGTCGGTGGTGTGCGGCTGTAGATGTAAAACCCCTACCCATTTCTAAGGCTGATTTCGGAAAAACGGTACCCATTTCTAAGGATTTTGCTTCATTATAGACCCATTTGTAAAGAGTGACCCCATTATCAGGGATTTTCCAGCACAAAATCATACCCCATGTTTAGGGATTTTTTTGCAAAAAGCGACCCATTAGAGGGGCACATCCCCGTATACCGTATTAGGCTAGTACGCCCCCCCCCCCACACACCCCCGGGTTTGTAGCAATAGACCTGGGAAACATGGAACTAATGACACCAAATCCCCCCCCCCCCCCCCCCCCCCTTGGTCCTTGTAAATTGTCATAATGCCTATACACACTACATCGGGAGACTGGGGCGGGGCAAAATATATAACATGTTGATCGTCCCCACCCTCACTGATTTTTAGAGGATTTGAATGGATTGATATAATTTTTCTGATTAGGTTTATAACATTAATTTATATACTGTTGTCATAAAAAGAGATGTATAGAAGTGTTTCAGTATAAACACATTGCACACTATCTTTCCAGCCTAGGGGTAGGGATTATAGGAAATAACAACAAACAATGAGGGCCGCTTCGTTTTTACAATATGAGGCCAAAATCTTCAGAAAATGTCCGAACGATCAAACTCATTTTATTATACGAGTACTTAGGCCTAAATTTCCAACTTGCATTTTTCCATTTTCCATCCACGGAAAGTCTAAATGTCCCTGTTTTAACAAATTTTACCAAAAACATTGGGGCTCGTTTAATTGATGGTATGACGCTATAAATATGTTTAGCTACAAAAAACACCTCCCAAATCGTATAGTGTTTCATCGGTGATGAAATTCCTCATGAAATTTACTTTCATGGAGTGTATATTTCAGCACTGAATACCATGATCTCAGGGCACTGGTTAGGGAATTAAATGTAACAATTGCGGGAAATTTGAAAGACAAGTTTATGGCATGCATTAAGATACGTGCAAAATAACAGTGTTAATATTGGCGTTTGATTTATAATGCTGATTCGTGTCAATTTTCAGTGCCCAGAGACCATGATGTTTATATACTGAAATTACATCATAAAAATTATCCACATGTTTGAAATTTTCCGTGAGAAAGGGGTAAGACTTACAGTTTAAGCATCACAAGTTTACATGTCACGGTTCAGAGATTTCCGATGGTTGCAGGTATTTATTGAATGCCCTCGCACAAACTTGATAGGCTTCCCTGTTTTTCTTTCCTAGTCTCTTCTTTTCTTTATTTCGAGGCTTTCTTTTCCTCCTTTCTCCCCCCCCCCCCCCCCCCCCCATCCCCTGTTTAGGGGGAGGGGCTAAGTTTTCCCCTGCCCCCCCCCCCCCCCCCCGGAGGCTTTGGCGCCGCCGCTGCATACTATGAAATTTCGAGAACGTGACTTACATGTGACTAATTTACCAAACATGGGACACTTAGACTGGTCCATTAGTTTTGGGTTTATTTAATTTAGTTGTACCTAGGAATTTTATATTTAGAATTCGATGGGGTATTCACCCAGGGGGGGGGGGGGGGGGGGGGGGGGTACATGGATTTGGTTTGGTCGGGGTGTGCCGCTGGAGATTCAAAACCCATACCCATTTTTAGGATTGATTTTGGAAAAAAATCGGTACCTATTTTTAGGGGTTTCGCTTCAATTTAGACCAAATTTTCGCAAATTATCGGGAAAATATACCTAATTTTTGCAAATTGTCGCGAAAATAGACGAACATTTCGCGAAAATAGACCCATTTGTAAAAAGTGACCCCATTATTAGGGATTTCCAGCATAAAATCATACCCCATGTTTAGGGATTTTGTGCCCAAAAAGCTAGCCATTAGAGCGGCACTAGAGCGGCAATTTAGAGCAGTACCCCCCCCCCCCCCCCCCCCCCCCCCCCCCCCCCCCCCCCACCGGGGTATTCACGATTAATACGTGTTTAAACCAAATACGAGTTGGCAAATGTAGGCAAATCGTGTCCAGCGTCGCCTGTACAAATCTATGAATGGCTATACCCCCTCTAGGGGCCATTTAATAACACCTGGAAAGGCTTCCACTCGATCTGGTAGTGGTGAAAACACGTCTAGGGTGCAATTTCAAACGTATCAAAACGTACCCACAATGTCCTGTAACGCAAACAAATACCACGACAACTAAACAAACACCAAAACAAACAAAATAAACGCAATCAATACAGTCTAGCGGTCCCCCCCCATATGAATTTCTCTAGTATAATATTGGTAGCTAACATAACACTTTAATTCAGCCATATAACAGCGTGATGTTGCTGGTTATATGCTTTGTTGACTTTCCAACAACTGAGAACAATACAAAGTCAATAACCAATCTATTGTCTGTTACGCATTTCACCTACACACAAATTGTGAAAATGCTCAATAAATTTAAACCAAGTTGCACTCTTTTAATCATAGTTTCTCTCATTTATCTCTGTCGAGAAGTTAAAAGACATGGTTGGAAAGAGGAAGACTTCTGCTTTCAATCAAAGGTAAATTGTATGTAACAGGGAACTATTTAACCTATTTTCTCATGTGAGACAAAATTGGTTCAAGATATTTCATGTTCATCCCTGATTCTGCACAAGCGAATGACTCAACTCTAATTGGTTTATTTTTCATCTCTAAATCCTCTGACCTTTCTTTTGACCAATCATTATGACTTTTACAGACATGAGAATAGAGTCCCTGCTCTCCTAATCGGAACTTAAACTAAGTTTATCGGCCATCGGGTCGCAAAGTTACAACATTTAGGGATCGTTTTGGAAGAGCGTATTTGCCGAAAATAGTATTGATGCACTGTAAAACGAACCAAACTAGCACTTTTCACTTTGAGATCCTCCTAACGGTAGATTTTTTTAAAAATACAAATAATATACTAAAAAAAAGCATAACAATATCAGCTTCATTTTACAACAACAACGAAAATTATAGGATATTTGATCGCTGAGCTATGATTTTTAGACCTTAGAAATCTGATGATTTTAGGGGCAAAAAACTGTGAAAGGCAGCGCACGGTTGATTTTTCTCTTAAGTTGCGCTAAGGAATTCATATGAAAAACCTAAATCTAGTATTATATACTTTTCATTGTTGTGATCCTGGTCTTACACCACCTGCACATATGATACGGGACAATCAAAAAGTTTGTAGAATAAACAAAGCATAATTAATTAAATTGCTTTCAGTTAGTTTTACTGATTCGTCGACAGTAGTACACATTTAGACCCTACATGATATTCACAGGTCTTGGCGCGCGATGTGAATGAAACACAAACTGCTCTCAGCCTGGGCAGGGTATATTATTACAGCGATGACTGAACTACCATTTTCTAGACAAGTTTAAACCATTTTAATAATTTTTTAGGTAAGGAGACGGAAAAAGAAATCCTGTTGGCCTGTTGTACGTGCCAGACCGACCCATTTTTTTAGAAATCAATGAGAGAAAAAAATCATGTGCAAATGACCGACCCAAGAGAGATGTTTTTGCTAAAAATTGCACTAAAATGTTAATTAATACAGTCTTTTTTAAACTTTTACAGATTTTGTGTGTTTTTTACGGTTATTTTCAATGGAAAATAGGATGGAAAAAAAGCCTGACCGACCCGACATTAGATGTCAGTTTGCCCGTAGAACAGGGTTTCTTATTTTTATACTATAGTGATTAATTTTTTAACATTACCTCAGAGATTAGACTACTAAAAATCTTGAAAATTACTGTGACGGGAGCCAACCCAGGACCCTAGATAAAACCCTTCTGTCTCCTAATATGGCGCACTGACACGAAAGCATGCGCACCACGTTGCAGGGGGATGGTGGAACCGAGTCTATACTCTATTTGGCTTCCTCTGGACAGTGACGTGACGTAACTTAACAGGCGCAGCTTTTACGCACCCCACGCGTATGTATATTCCGTCTTTAAACGCTCGCGTGTATACGCCAGCGCCACAAGTAGGCGCACGCGTTATGTGCTGCAATTTGTAGAATACGCAGTTACGTCACTGTCTCGAGATGGCCAAATAGACTATAGGACCTCCCCCTGCATTTTCACATACTAGCAGGGTTTGCCACTGAGCTTGCCGATCGGGTCCACTTTTAAATGGAACTAATAGTCAGCATAGAATTGATGGCGCTATAGTTATAGTTATAGTTATAGTTATAGTTATAGTTTATTGACACCAAATCGCAGCTAAAAGCTGAATTACATGGATATTACATACGGTATAAAAACATAAAATTACACATAGAAATGTATACAAAGATAACAACAAAATTGAAAATTAAGAATGCTAAAAGAGATTAAAAGGTATCAAAAAATACATAGATAGTAAAGGTTGTACATGCTAAGTCGCCTAAATATAGGCTAGCTAATATTGCACTGTGGGTAATATATTTAAAAAAAATGCTATGACGCCTAAATATAGCTAATATTGCACTGTGGGTAACATATAAAAAATTAAAAGATTAAAAAACGGCAATTATAAACATGATAAATGACAAAGACACAGGGAATGAATCACAAACTAACACAAGAGTCAGATTAACACCCCCCCCCCCCCCCCCCCCCCCCCCCCCCCCCCCCCCTTAGCAAGCATATTTACTGCTGCTGATTCAGGAGATTAGTAAGGAAAGGGATGGGGCTACTCTGATATCGTTTGGTATTGCATCTGGGAACTTGATATTTGCTGGTGTGTCTCAAATTCATCATATGGGTATTATTGTTGCTAGGGAACCAGTCGGAATACCTATCGGAGTCACAACATTTCTGGGCAAACTGAAGCGATAATTGTGATCTCCTGTCTTCCAAGTTTAAGAGTGCCAACTGGTCCAAAGCCTCTGTGTAGGATTGATATTGAGCGCCCAGAATGATACGGCATGCCCGTTTCTGCAGGCGTTCAAGTTGATGGGCCTGATTTTTACCTATGCTACAATGCCAGACAGGGGCGCCATATTCACATGTTGGGCGAACGTAACCAACATACACAGATACTAAGTCTTCAGCTGGCACTCCGAAACGTTTTAGGCGACTCAGCATGTACAACCTCTTGCTGCATTTAGACACCATATTATTAACTTGGGACTGCCAGCCAAGATCAGATTGGACAGCAAGGCCCAGAAGCTTGGTTTCAGTCACCACCTCAAGCTCATTACCGGCAATTTGGAGTTTGGGGGGAAGTGGGGGATCTCTCTTAAAACAGACCTGCATGACCTTACACTTCCCCGGGTTGAGCATGAGGTGGTTGTCTTTCGCCCAAGCATCCAGGTCCCGCACATCCGACTCGATCTGGCTGGGTTGATCTGCATGGCGGACTTCTGCTAGCGTGAGATCATCCACATACTTGAAGCTATTGGTCAGAGACTCTTCAGAAGCGTTATTGATAACACTAATAAAGGTGATTGGGCCAAACTTGGTGCCTTGGGGGACACCACAAGTGAGTGTTTTCCATTCGGATAAAGCAGAGTGGTATTGCACACGTTGGCGGCGAGTAGTAAGAAAGCTTGCAATCCAGGGTATGATTTCACTTCTGGCACCAAGCTCGCAGAGTCTCTGGATAGCTAGAGTATGGTCGACACAATCGAACGCTTTTGAGAAGTCCGTCACAACCAGGGTTCCTACATTACTTCCCTTGTCAGTACCTTTAAAAAAGATATCAAGAATTTCAATTAGGCAATGAGATGTCGAAGAACCTTTAATACTACCATATTGGTTACGGTCAATTGAACTAGAAATATCATCAAGTGTCCACTTGGAAACAAAACATTCACACACTTTAGCCAGAAGAGATGTCAATGAAATTGGCCTAAGTTTAGATATTGATGCAGGGGTTTCCTTTGGGATGGGGGCAATTGTTGCATCTTTCCATACTTGGGGCACCACACCTTCCATCAGAGATGAGTTAAAGATATCTGTGACGGGAATGCTAAACTCACAAGCAAACTCCTTAATCAACCTCCCTGGAAGCCCATCAGGGCCAGCTGCTTTCTTAGCGTTCAGTTTCCTGAGAGCGTCATACATTTCCCAAACCTGTATCTGAGGTGGTGGTTTAGCAGGTAGGAAGGCAGGCAGCTCCTGGAGGTTGATTGGGGGTCTACTTTGTGAGACAGAGGCAAATTTGTCATTAATAGCCTCAGCAATGGCTTTTTCATTATTCTGATCAATACCGGGGACCGAAATAATTGGGCGCCGTTGGTTTTTGTTTGTGATCAACTGAATACCTTTATGCCAGCCTGATGGATCAGTGGTTTTGAGGTTCTGAAGGCGATCCCTGTAGTATGATTTCTTGGCATGACCTATGGCACTATACTGATAAGGCGTGATTGTAGCAGGGATTGTAGCAGACGATGGTAGACACGAACGGTCGTTAATTTTGAATTTCCATTACTTTCAATGTAACAATGGATTTTGCGCGGGATTTTGATTATATGACCCCATAACATTCATCACACGTTGGAACTAAATTATTTCATCCAAAAACCGCTGGAGTTGGATAACCAACTCCAGTGTCGGTATCATTTTTTGACAGCAAGCTGTGTGTAAATCCAGACGACGGTGGATACGAACGGCCGTTAATTTTGAATTTCCGTTGGTTTCAATGTAACAATGGATTTTGATATTATGACCCCATAAAATTCATCACACGTTGGAACTAAATTATTTCATCCTAAAACCACTGTGGATGGCTAACCATCCGCAGTATCAGTATCATCTTTTGAATTTAAACCGTTGTTAAGCGTTTGTCCCATTCACTTGATCACGTAACCTCGTTCGCATATTTTAACCTGAATATTCGTGAATACGCCCGTGTCCAGCGTCGTCTGTGTAAATCTACCGCGTGCACAGCGCCACCAATTCTATGCTGACTAATACGCCGGTCACCGACACATTCCAGACGATTATCATAATTTATTCAAATATTCATAAGGACCGTTTTCGCTACGTGCGTTAGTATACGACTTTCCTATCCCAAAATTAATAGTATCCCTGATACTAGTACTAAAGTAATTTATAAACTTATTGATTGTCCCTAAACAAAATGGCGCTACCCACGAAGAGGCCAAAAGCCGCACATTTTGCATCATCAACGAGTTTCGCCAGACAGCAATTAGAAAAACATGGATGGAAGACAGGTTGGATTCATTTAAAATTTGGATATATATTAACCACTAGTTCTTTATTAACACCCACTAAGTTTGTGTGTGAAGCCTAAAATAGAAGGCGGCGTGGCCTATCTAGTTTAGTTTATATTATAAGCTTATATAAAATAATATTAATTTAATTTCTCAAGAATTAGAAGTTAGTAATGTTTATCAATCATGTACTGTAGGAATACTAGTACTCCATCCACATACTTTTAAAGGTAGATAACCCGATCACGTTTTCGTAACACAGAATTATTTCAAACATAGCCTACTGAGATTTTCATAATAATATCATATGATTATGAAAGTTCATATTTTTCTCATCATCATACTGAAATTTGACGGCCTAAATCGGTATAATTACGGAGAAATCGATGAAATAACGTCGAATTACCGCGAATGGTGGTAACCACCGATTTATAGTTTGTGTACTACGCAATGGGTACAGTTCACAGCATCTTGTGCGTCTAAAATAAGAACCATGGCATAGAGCTATGCAACTCAAACTTTGGAACACAACTTTTTTAAGGATGACCTTTCATGTAGAATAGAAAACTTCAAGTTGAAAATCGGAACATCTACCTTTAACAACGACAATGTAAGTAACGTGCTTAAAGGGGCATTGAGAGATGCATCGATATACTAAATCATAAATGAGCAAATAACGTAAAGATAATCATCAACATACATGACATGTCGCCCAAATCCAAATTAATGTCATACAATTCCGACATCGCCTTCATGCCAAGTAAATAACGGCACTTCCTGGTTGAGATTTGCCGTGCATCGCGAAAGTCTGTGAGTAAAACGATAGCATAACTTCCGAATTTAGCACACTACTGCCTAGTTTCGATATGATCATATCGAAACTTAAATATTTAAGATGAGAAGGTATTGTTTCGAAACTTAAATGTTTAAGATGAGAAGGTATTGTTTTTAGACCGTAGGTCCGTGTTTCATGGATCAATATGAAACTAAGAAAATCATGATATTTTATATCATGATTATATGAATTATGATAAACAGCAAATGTTGGTAAACTGTTTCAGATGGTAGCCGGTTTAGTATGCCTAAGTATTACTTTGATGCAAAAAAAACCCTGATTTCCAGGATAATTGAGGGCGCACTCCCGTACGTATCTCTCAATGCCCCTTTAAGCTCTATCCCAGGCCTTCACGTTTGAGGCGTGCGAGTGCGATCGCACGCCATCGCACGCCTGAAATGGTTTCGAGAAGAGCGATTTATTGCACGCCTAAAAAAATATAAAAATAAATGTTAAAAATGTTTTAAAATGTTTTGTTCTTCTTTCTTTTTCTTAAGTCAAAAATAGGACTTTGGACGACTCGTATTTCACCCTTAATAACCCACATAATACCCCTTGACCCACACCATTAGGGATAATAACTCCTAACCTAAGATCTTATACTAAATATCAAAAGTATGATTTTGTTCAACACTGAAAATGAAAGTGTATATACATACATTAACATACAGGTTTACTTGTCTTAACAGTTGCCCCAGGAATGGCAAATCTACCTCATTTTGTTGTTGATTATGTAGATTAATTAGGGCCGGGACTCGCTCCCAACCTTACGCCATGTGCAGTTTGTTTTGATTCCACGATCCCGATTTGGTCATAAAACAGCACACCTAATTTTGTTGAGGAGTGCAATTTATGGCACACCTACAGCACACCTCAAGGTTTTGAGGAGTGCGATTTAAAGCACACCTTCAATTTTCAAACGTGAAGGCTTGTATCCGCTGACACATGGTACCCACCACACATGATTGGATGGAATGTTTGTGGGTCATAGGGCCTACTGTTATTCTATACTGGGTAGAACTTAGAAGTATGACTGTTTAAGATGAGAAGGTATTGTTTTTAGACCGTAGGTCTGTGTTCTATATATATATTGTTTGACATAAATGTGGACGGTAGTATTATTTATTTGCGTAGAACCACTCCGCCTGCGGCTTCATTGTTCCGAAATACCTTTACTCTCTCTCTAAGTAGAACTGTTTTTCTTCATTTGACTAACCTTTTAAAACACATCTGAGCATTTTGTTAATTTAAATATTTTTCAATTTATACTATTTATATGCCTCATGAGCCTGAGCCAGGCTCATGATGAGATAGCCAACCAAACCAGACCTGTGGTAGGATGGGCATTCGCACAATCCTATCAGGTATCGGCCTTGCCTGTAAGTCGCACAGATAGCCCATATGTTGCAATGGGAATGGCTGAAAAGAGAAAATTGTAAAAGTTGTCTCTCTCTCTGATTATAATAATAATAATCATAAAATATAACGTATTTATAAAGCGCAACATGAATAAAAACCTCAGAGTGCTGTACACAAAAATACACATTAAAGAAGGGAAGGCAAAGAATATAACAGCAACATGGAGCATTGATGCACACACAGGAACGTAAAATGATACAAAATTGAGAGTCCGATATGATCGATCATGAGTAAAGGTGAGTCTTGAGAGCACGTTTGATTGAAGAGACGGAAATTGCATTTTTAACAGTCAAAGGCAAATTATTCCATAAAATAGGTGCCGCGATCGAAAAAGCTCTCATACCGTATGACGAAGTAGATGATCTAGGCACGTGGAGGCGGAATTGTGATGCCGACCGTAAAATGTGATTTGCATTATGGTGTTGCAAAAGTTCACATAAGGTGTGAACGAATCCCTATGGAAACAAGCAAAATCAGCTGATTCAGTTTGTTTGTCAATCTGTGAAAATGATCTTAAAAACAGGATGGCCTCGAGACAGATAGTTCCTGCCAACCTTGATTTAAGGTTGGTGACTGCGCACGGCTATTTTAAGGTTTTGGTTTTAAATCTATGACATTGTTTTGGTACCAAGGGATTGTCCCGAGGGGGCGGCACGTATTCAAAAGTTATGAATATAGGTTAACAACTTCTTGGGTATTTAAAAAGGGAGATAAAATAAATAAATTGATTGATTGATTGATTGATTGATTGATTGATTGATTGATTGATTGATTGATTGATTGATTGATTGATTGATTGATTGATTGATTGATTGATTGATTGATTGATCGATCGATCGATCGATCGATCGATCGATCGATCGATCGATCGATCCGATCCGATCCGATCCGATCCGATCCGATCCGATCCGATCCGATCTGATGCTCTAGATTCACCTGTAGGACCTTTAGTGGCCCTTATGTGACCTTTGACCCCAATTTGTGAACACCTGTGGCGGCACCCCCATCACGATCAAGCCCCACCACAACAATCGAAAATGTTGATTTTTTTATCAAAATTATTTAAAATTAGCTTAAAATTGGTCTGAAATATCTAAATCACACCAAATTGAGCTAATTTAAGGCAATTTTCATACCAAAAGCCAAAATATTTGCTCCCCCCCCCCCCCACACCCACATTTTTGTCCTTGGCACTCCCCCCGGATTTTTTTCTTGTCCCTCTTTTTCACTTAAATTTTGTTGATGCTGGTGCCGCCACTGGCAAACATCCCATTGAAGCATGGGTGCGGAGTTCTCATGACCAAATTTGGTGGCTTAAGGGGGCTGTCAAGTGTCAGAAATAGCTTCCGTAGAACTGCCGTAACTACATAATTATTCATATATTCCATATACAAGTATACATTTTTTTGAAGGAAAGGGTTCAATAAATCTAACCATGAACATAAAATTGCTCTAAAAAGAACCATTTTGGAGAAAATCATAAAAAACGAGAATTTTGACCAGTCTTCAATTCGGACAAGGTAACCAAAAAAGTATTTTTTGAAAATCTGTCCTTTTACGATTTTTGTAATCTTAAGAAAATTACCCGGGTTCCATTTTTTTTTTTTTTTGATATCTGAGATATTTTTTTATTTATTGACCAAATAAGGCAACAAAATGGGATTTTTAAATACAACAAACGTGAATTTCCACAAAATGATCCGAAAAATCGGGAAATAGGCCTAAAAAAAAAAAAAAAATGGAACCTGGGGAAGATCATGGTTGTTGCGTTAAACTTACTTGCTGTCCATCAGATGCAGTTTGTATTGAGTTATCGTGTCTGTAAATCGTATTTTTACTCAAAAATGAACATAAAGAAATCAACCGATGAATGTGAAAAGTGACAATACCGCCGTTTGATCATGGTTTACGGGGAAATACACGTATTTCAAATCCTGTTCTTTAGATATTATGGGAAACATATAAATCCCCAACTTCGTGCAAAGTTTCATTACAAACCGTTCTTTTCTTGGTATCAAAATAACCTCAAATGTGTGTTAAAAAACACCTTTTTCATGATGTCGAGTTTGAAAAAGAAGCCATACCATTTTATGCGCATTCGAAGTGCGTTCACAATTTCCGGGAAGCGTAACGCATTCAAGCGCGTGCGTTAATCGACAATGAGAGCAGACGCGCGCGGAATGTTTTGAGTTGGCAAAATAAATGGTGACGCGTGCGCGTTGAACCGGTTGACAAAGATTTAGACGCTCGTGTATTAATTTCTGTGCGCAACACTCTGCGGCTAATCATCAGAGTTTATCATTATAGGCCAGTGTAGTCGAGTCTTTATCAATGTGATCATTTAAAAATGCACCGTGGCGGGATTAGTGAGTAGTCAGGGTGTAAAAATCAACACCTATCCTAGATAAAGGACTTAGTAAAGGAGAGAGAAAAATTGGAAACAGAGAGAAAGCAAGAAATGGGATGAAGATTTAATTTAAGACCTGTCGTTTGGTAGGCTCTAGGCCTACATGTTTTCTCTTCTTCTACCTCAGATATTTAAAGAGACGGAATCGGGTAAGCTTCTGATTAATATGAGTCACGTCACGAATTGTAATTTCATCATAAATAGTAAAAGGCCACAACATGCCACCTGAACTTGATCCTCGTTATGCCAGCGCCACCGAAAAAGAAACTGAAATATATGTCCGATTATAGGTCTAATGTTTAATGAAGCAGGAAAATAAATTTAACGGTTTGTAAAATGACTATATGAATTGTCTATGGGCAAACTGTCAAGCGAACGAGTAACAGTAGCGTATCAGCAGAGTGTCCCCCCTCGACGGATTTGACCGGGTAGAACAGCTCAAACTACCGGGCTAAAAGGTTTTATTTCCTGTAAATACAGTGGGTTGGGGAGCAAGGGCCCCAATTTGAATCGGATGGGGTGGATTTTGAGAACACCCCCACCCTCCCCGTTTTCAAATGTCGGACTCGGCGGCGGCGGCAATCCTCAGCCTGTAAAGTTAAAGCCTACCGGGAAGATACCATTTCCCCCTCTGACAAGCGATCTCATCCGATACGCCACTGGCGGGTAATGGAGCACATTTCACAGTAGTTAAATGATGAGTATTTTCCATTAGAATGGACTTGGATCCTTTTAAAATTGATTTGAATTGCTATCTACCAAAGATAATTAATAAATAGTGATTGTTCAGTGTTATAACAATAGCTCTATTAAGCATTTCGGTTGGATCTCTTATAAAAGTAGTTTGCTATCTACTGAAGATAACAATGATAACGTTGAAAACACGGTCATTATTTAACAATTAGCTCTAGTGCTAGGCCTATATACAGTATTCGGTATTTCCATTACTGCATGGTTTTATTATTTATTGGCTATCCCTATGAATTGCCTTGTCACCTATACCTAGATTGAATTTTTTTTATTGAGAGGACACAAAAGTACAAGGATATCAAAGGTGCAACCACACATTTAATTAATCAGGCCTATTGTTTACATCTCATAACTTCGTGATAAACCAAACCGATGTTACCCTATTTTTTTTTATTGGGGTGGGTCCGAGGGGCAGAAATATAGAGCATCCTCTCCCACCATAATCCCATCCCTTCCACCTTTGCTTTCAGTCTAGAACATTCGGACGTTTCATTGATTCAAAATATGAATGATGGGCATTTAGCGATCGAAATGGGAAGATCTCTGTTCTTTGTTCAGTCCGAATTTCATTTGGAATGTTCCAGAATTTTATATTATTCAATTTAACTATGACATTTTAGGAGGATTTTATAGAAACATGACTTGTTTGGCCGTATAGGCCTACTTCTGGTTATCTTGGAACTTATTTTGTCTTATATGGCATGTCACCAACCAAACCGTAGGCCTAACAGCGGGGCCTTAGACCCGAACGCAACTGAATAAATAGCTTATAATGGATAGTATATTAAAATACATGCCAGGAGAGGCTGTCCATCCCTGCTCTCCATGGCCCTATACACCCCCCAACTCCACATGTCGATGTCGTGTGTTTGATTGCCGCGTGTGCAAATACATGTACTATACTCACTCCGATCATGGATTCAAAATCTTTCTCTGTCCCGTATTTTTTATCTTTTTCCTTCTCTCTTTCCAAACTCCTTGACACTAACGCTTGTGCAAAGCCTTGTTTTACTAATAGGCCTACTTGCTTTCAGGCTCAGCCACACCCCGGCAAAAGTGACGGTTTGATAAGTCGGGCCTCCGATGCGTAAACAATGCGTATGAACAAGCTCTCAAACGCGGCAAAAACATAGCGGGTAACGCAGCACGCACTGACGGCTTTCGAAATAACAGCGTCGCGTATTTTAAGCGAACTGGCGCGTGCCAATTTGCGTGAAAAACAAAACACGGGATACGCGGCGCATGGGAGTTTCGCTGATCCCCTGCGGGCAGACTTTTCCATTCTACTTTGTCAATGATCACAATAAGGGATTTAAATCCTTCTAAATAGGCTTTTGGAATTTCAAAATTGAAAATTTCTTTGCATGTACTGATAGATAACACTCTGAAGTTTTGAAAAATGAAGAAAAGTGAAATTCCTGGAAAATACGAAATGACACTTGACAGCCCCCTTAAGTACTTAATCTGTAAAGAAAAAGGAGCTGACATTTTTTAAAACTCTTAAAACATTGTTTTTATATTTTTGTATACAGGCAGTGGTCTCGGTAAAACAGAATCGGGGATTATTGATCCAATCAAAGTCAAAATAAAGCATGACAAAACTGGGGTAAGTTTTCTTTAGTACTATAGAACTTTGGAATCTATGCTGGTAGCACATGTTCCCCAAGTCTATCTGCCCCTCGATCATGGCAGTAATGAGGGATCGAGGGCGGATCAAAAAGTGTTGCCTCTTAGCCCAAGTTTCTGAAGATGGCCATACAATTTCAAAAACAACAGTGACCCTAACATTATTTGTACACTCTTAATATTTTGTAAATAAACTCAAATACTGAGAGGCATGAATCTTAATATCCATTGATATAATACACTAGGGGCCGTATTCTCGTACTAAACACGGTTTTAGCTTAAAACCGTGTCTAACTAAACGCGTGTCTAACTAAAACGAGAGTTTAACTTTTAAACAACGTGTTTAACTAAGCACGGTTTTAAACTCTGCGCATCTCGTCCCCAGGGTGGTTGTGCGTTACTGTATACAGGTATTTATTTTTGTTGTGGCCCTAATGGGTTACAATAGATATCGACTGAATACCTCGAACACACGTGTATTTTTAATACTACGCGATTTGCTTGGCAGCTTACACCGGGCACGGTTGAGTAATCATACACGGCATTCTGTTCGTGTATTTGTTTAGTTAGACGCGCCTTAAACTACCCCCATACCCATGTTTAAAGTTAAACACTTTTCAGTGAGTTAGACGCGTGTTTAAGTATTTACGAGAATCGCGTTTAGTTAAACGCTGTGTCTAAAGTCAAAGTTTAGCTTAAAACCGTGTTTAACTACGTACGAGAATACGGGCCTTGGTCATTACGCTGTTGCATCTTCATCCTCCAATTCTCAAATCATGGGTGGTACTCCAAAGTAGGGATTTTCTCATCTCTGTATGTACAGCTTTGGCTAGGTCTTGGATCCTTGAAAACGGCCTCCCAGCAATCTTTGATTTGATTGTTGGGAAAGAGCCAGAAGTCACAGGAGCCCAAGTTGTAATTAGGGTGGATGTTCCATCGAATGGATACCATTTTCATCAAGGTAAGTCTGGGTGAGGCAAACTAAGAGAGGATTTGCATTGTTGTGATCTGAGACTAATATAACTAAAGAGATAGGAAGCACAGCACTACAGCTATTCATCGCTGTGTACAAGGACCGGTGCGGGATTGTTTAGTCAATCGCCAATCGATTATCATCATTCAGTTTAATTTGTAGCAAGACCTCATTATTTGAATGAGCGCGCTATTGGAATCCAGTATTATCCGCACGTTATTACACTTTTTTAAAACCTTGACACACTTTAGCATGGGATGGCTACTGACAAACATGTGCCATGTGTGGGGTTGGTGTGTTGGCCGTTGGGATTGTTTGGTTTGAATGGGTAGTTGGGATGGGTATATTGGGTGGGATTGTTGTGTTGAGTGTGTGGGTAGGGCGTGTGTTTTTCCCTGCAACCGTGGACCTCAACTAAGATACACCCCTAGCAAATGTGGACACACACCAACTGTGGACCGTCCACAGTTTCTAACCATGTGCAAATAATTTCAAATAACGTAAGACTTCATTTAAGACTTAATCCACGTTTGGGTGGCGAGGGGTTAGGTCCTCGATCTGCCGTAAAATGTATAAAAGGTCCACGGTAAGTCGACAAATTTCAAAACGTTTAGATAGTAGTTTACACACCCAGTTTATAAGGTCCACATTTGACAGCAAAAACCAGTAGAGTGGTGTGTGTTGTGGGTGTATGGGATGTCAACTTCTGTTACAGCATAGGAATTGTGTGGGTGGGGTGGGTGGGGTGGGTAGGTGGGTGTGTTTGTTGGATTGTTGTATGGAGAAAGTGTGCTGTGTGGGGTGGGTGTGTTAGGGTTTGTGGGTTGAATGTGTGGGTGGGATGGGGATATTGGATGGGTAAGTGGGATGTGTGGTGTGGGAGTGTAATGTGGGGGAGTGGGAGTGTAATGTGGTGGGGTGTGTTGGTTGGGTGGGGTGTCAACTTCTGTTACTTTAAAGGAATTGTGTCATGGGGGTGGGGGTTGTTGGGTGGGTGGGGTAGGTAGGTGGGTGTGTTTGTTGGGTGAATGTGTGTAGGGTGGGTGTGTGTAGTGGATGAAGGTGGCTGGGTTTGGGTGGGTGGGGGTGGCTGTGTTTGTTGTAGAGGTGGGTTGGGTGGGTGGATGGGATGTCAGCATCTGTAACCATCAAAACAGGCAATATAATGAGGTCTAAAAAGGCAGCACCTTAGCAACACAAGTGTCGGATTTCCTATTGTACTTTGGCTACGCCTTGATAGAGTGTTGTGTTGCCTATAGTAATGTTATATTTTTGTATGTATTGTTTTTACATCTAGGTAGGACATGATCTTGGTGAACAGTTCACATATCATTGGTGGGATCATGTCTTCAATAATGCAGCGAAAAACATATCGGTAAAAACAGATCAGGTGAGACATCATTCCTTCCCCCCCCCCCCCCCCAAAAAAAAGTTTGGAAATTATTTTAAATCTGCACCTATATTTAGTGTTGTGACAGCTCCAGTCAATGACTTGACTTGGACTGCAATCACTATATTTGATGACCTACATTGTAACCTGGCTCAAGTCACTGAGTGCATTGATTTGACAAGTTCCCCTGGTCCCCAAAGAAGATTTCTTGTGCAGTACCAGCATGCTTCACTTTCATCACATGACCACTGATTTCAGTCACCAGTGTCTACTGGTTCCTATTGACAATACAGTGCAAGGAAAGGCTTGTAATGTTGTTAAACAAGGGACTTTAACCCTAACTCTACCCCCACTTTTTTCAGAATTTTTTCTTCAACGTGGAAAATCGACCAAAATATCCCCCCCCCCCCCCCGGATTTGATCCAGAGGCGAAGAATTCCCCACTACACCACCGCTGTCAAGGTTAGTTTGCGCAGTGTATTGCGCAAACTATATGTTCTGGGTCCATTTTTTCATCCAAAAACTTCCACGCCGGGTGGTACCAACGTGCCCAGTCGTGGTATATTGTGGTATATGGTAGGGTTATGAAAATCCTGCTGCAAGTAGTACAATTGATGTGGCTTCAATTCAGTCCTCTCTTGTTTTTCTATAGACACTTGATTTTTGGAATAAAAGTTTTAGTTGAGATTCATCTTCTTTTCATATCTGTGGCAAAGTTTGCCTACCTGCACCATGTATAACAGGGGTTCTCAACCTGGGGGTCGTGACCCCCATGGGGGTCGTTTGGGGTTTTCCAAGGGGTCATGAAGTTATGAATTAATATAGCTTTTTGAGGAACCATTTTGATATTTCGCTCTAAAAATGGCTTTAAAACTCAAAAGAAACGGTCAAATATGCTAAATTTTCTGATCGCTGCGCTCGCATCATATAACAAAGCAGTTTCAGTTAAAATAAATCGGGTTTGTATGTTTTCAATTGTTTTTTGGTTTTTTTTTGGGGGGGGGGGGGGTCATGGTACTGACCAAGAATGTCAAAAGGGGTCGTGGGACAAAAAGGTTGAGAACCACTGATGTATAAGAACGTGTAAAGGTCAGTAGACCTCCAGCTGTTAATTACTTTGACACATGTTTAGCTGTTTGTTTTGGGAGGAAAGCCCTGTTGCCAGTGCAGTGTTGCCAGAGTATTGCAAAGCATGCTGGACTGCGCAGACAAGAAATCTTCGTTGCCTGGTCCCCTCACGAGTTTTCATCTTGACTTCATAAATAGTTTGATGTCAAATGTTATTGTTCCAGTTGGAAATGCATTCTTTGGCATCTAGTAAGAAATAAAATCATGAACTACAAATATAAAAAAATGCAGGCCTAACCTTGCACCATGTATCATGAGATTCTAATAGCGTGCCATTCAACTTGTCATTTATATTGTTTTTAACTTTCACCTCGAAATATGAGGAAGTTGCAACCGCCTATTAGCAATACATTCAGGATACCTATACCTTGATTTTTAGACCACATCCTTGCCAAGTGTTTTAACAGACATGCTTAACTACAGGATGATACAGGGTGTTTGTTCGAGGGCATTTCCTCTTATAAGGCCTAACATTTTTTTTTTTTTTTGATTGGCGTAACCCGACCGACCCTAAATACATCGCCAACCCTGAATATTTTTTATTATTTTGAGGGGGAAAAAACACAAAAAAACCCTGAAATCTGAAGTTTGTTATTGTTTAAAACTTCAGAAACTTGTACTCATACATGTAGAGTCTGTTGGTTTCTATAAATAAAAAGAAAAATGTTTAAAGAAAAGGGAGTTTTTGCCATCTCTTCATTTGTGTGTACTGCTGTCTTTTAAGTGTTCAAAAGTAGATGATTTAAAAATAATAAAAAATATTAAAAAATCCCGACCGACCTACCCTATTTGTTTTGGTCATGTTACGCCAATCAAACTTCTTTTTTTTTTAGGCCTAAGCGTGGGACTGTGACCTTACCTTCACGTGTAACAAGCCTAGGTCTGTCAAAACAATAACATTTAGGTTCAGGCCCTGGGATTGTCCTATTTCGATATAGGCAGAAATGGAAAGGGCAATGCAATTTCAGGCAATTTTAAAGGGGCACAAGGCAATTATGTACTTTTCAATGGAGTAAAAACAGCCAGAAGTTGAGGGCATTGAGGCAACTAGGTGGGGCAACGACGGCAATTGCCTTCGGTGCCTCCGGTTAATTTGAGGGCTGGATATAAGCACATCTAAATATATGATGTGATCAAGCAAATTGAGTCAGATCTCACATTGAATTTGAGATATAGCCAAACAAAGGTAGAAACTCTTTTGTATTCTGTTGTTTTGGATACTCTTTAATTGCTAATATATTTGGAATTAAGTGTCCGTTTGAAATGGGATTTCTGCAAAATGTAGCAATGCAAATATACCTAATAATATCACATAGAACTTAAATTGTGGTATTTTCCAATTCAGACTCATTTTGCTTGATCGCATCACATATAATAAAGTTTGCTGAAACAGAATTAGTCATTGGTGTTTGCAAATGTGCTATTTTGCATTTATATTTGCATTTATTTTTGCATTTTGCGTTTATTTTTGCTTACTTATCCCCACTGCAATACTTCTAGGGTTGGTTTATGAACCGTTAGTTAATGCCATAAAACTTCATTTATAAATCTATGCAGTTGATAATTTGAAATATGATAATTTGGCATTTTGAGAAGTTCTACCTCCATCATAACATCGGTATATGAATGTCAGCCTCCTGAAATTTTGTCACGATTATAGCTCTGAATCGTAGGTACACATTTATAGTAAATTTGCCCAGGGCAGTAACAACATCAAAATCTCTTGCTTTAGTCATAGATTATTATAAATGGAGTTCCCGACCTTCACTTCTACCAAGTGCTATACTTCTTATTGAAAAAGGATTTCATTTTTTGAAACAAACTGAAATGGGATAAGTCCTAATTGTGAATTGGGATGATAAAACACCTAAAAACTGAATTTTATAAAATGTTAAGTCTGACATCTTGGGTATTCTCATGAATTTTCATTATCATAATTTACTTCTTTTTTTGTGTTTTGGATATTATTAAATCGCTTGATACATAGGATACATTTGCTTGGTTATTATGTAAAAATTATACTCCATACTTATCAAAAATATAACTCATAGTGTATGTTCAAGCATGTAACCCCTGTTATTACCTGTAAATTGTAATATAGTTGATAAAATTAATTATTGTTAAGGCTAAAGAAAGTCAATCAAATATTTTAAAAGGTAAAATGTCTTCATATTTAAGTTAAAACTAGGGTCCTAGGGCTATTCGGGCAAACAGAATCCAATAATATGTTGAGAAATAATGAAAATCTCAACAACAACAACAAAAATAATGAATTGCCACATCTCATCTCTTAAAAAATGTTATATTTTATTCACTTTTATTAGTAATATTTGTTTTTATTTCTTGGGATGCAAAGCTACTAGTTGTGGAATATTTCATAAGACTGTTATGATAGCAAATTTAAGAAGGTAGAACATATTGTATTAAAGGTATATTATGTGATCTTTCCAGGGAACGCCCTCAACATCGAAAAAAAATTGAAAGTAGATATTCTTGCAGTTTTACATTTCTGATCATAAATCGTACATACATTCCAAGTTACAGGGCGATACGATTCTTAATTACTTCAAAATCATGATTTTAGAGTGAAAATAAACTGTCGGATTATCCGACAGTTTATATTTTCACTCTAAATTCACTCTAAAACCATGATTTTGAGGTAATTAGGAATTGTATCGCTCTGTAACTTGGAATGTATGTATGATTTATGATCAGAAATGTAAATCTGCAAGAAAATCTACTTACTAAAAAAAATAATGAATAGAGGGCGCTCTCTGGAAAAGATCACATAATATGCCTTTAAATGACCCTCAATATATCTTTTTGTGTTTACAGGATGAAGTAGAAATTACACAAAAAAGAGACAATGCAACGCTAATCAGCACTAGGAAGCACCAACAACACACAGTCGACAAAAAATCACTTCTTTATGGTAATTTTATCAAGGTAAGATTTCTACAGATATTTGTGTGGAGTAGGGCACAGTGATGGGAGTTATCTGTTAAAGGTATATTATGTGATCTTTCCAGGAAACGCCCTCAACATCGAAAAAAAGTTGAAAGCAGATTTTTTTGCAGATATACATTTCTGATCATAAATTGTACATACTTTCCAAGTTACAGGGCGATACGATTCTTAATTACTTCAAAATCATGGTTTTAGAGTGAAAATAAATTGTTGATATAGTGTTGTTTTATGGAAATAAATTTGATTTGATTTGATTTGATTTTGATTTGATTTGTCGGATTGTCGATTTTTGTTCGACAACATATTTTACTCTAGTCTAAATTCACTCTAAAACCATGATTTTGAGGTAAATAGGAATCGTATCGCTCTGTAACTTGGAATGTATGTCCGATTTATGATCAGAAATGTAAATCTGCAAGAAAATCTACTTTCTAAAAAAAAATCATGAATAGAGGGCGCTCTCTGGAAAAGATCACATAATATGCCTTTAATGTGACACACACACACAAAACCTCTTCTACAGATGTTTGGATCTCTCGGGTCGGTCGGTCTTTTTTAGTTTTTTTGTTTTTCTTCAACATTTTCAACAACAAAATTCAACAACAAAAATCAAAAATGTGTAAAACAAAACAAAATCTGGTAATGTGACACACACAAAAAAACACTATTCTACAGTTGTTTGGTCCTCTCAGGTCGGTCAGTCTTTTTTAGATTTTGTTTTTCTTCAACATTTTCAACAAAAAAATTCAACAACAAATATAAAAAATGTGTAAAACAAAATTGTTATAAACTGCTCAAAAAAAGTTTGGAATATTTTTTCAAGCGCAAGATTTTCAAATATCGCGGGATATGTTCATTAAGTGTAATATAACATTTAAAAGCTGATTGTGTTTATCTTTACGATGATATCCAATCTGAAGCAATTCCTTGTTCCAGTGCTCAGCCACATGCTTGAGAACATGGGGAGGTTGCAATCTGAAAGTGCCAAAATCAACACTATTTTGTGCTTAAAATCAATAGATCATCACACTACACTGTAGTGGTCAATGTAACACTTCATGGAACAGACGACAAAGGTGTTCTTTTGAGCACGAAATAGTGTTGATTTTGGCACATTCAGATCGTGACTCCCCATGTTCTCAAGCAAGTAGCTGAGCACTGGAGCAAGGGAATGCTTGAATTTTGGTATCATTGTAATGATGAACACATCTGCTTTACATGGATATATAACACTAAGTGAACATATCCCGCAATATTTAAAAATCTTGTGCTTGACAAAATATTCCAAACTTTTTTGAACAGTTTATTTTCAAGTACTGGCAATTAAATGTTCGCACTTTGCCGACTTTCAGCCATTTCGCTTGTTTTTAAATTCGCGATTTGAAAGTTCATTACATGGCTTATGCACAAAATAAATATGTTTGCATGTGTTTATTTTCGCGGTAACTGCTTGAAGCACGAAACACTTGTACGTTTACAGTAATGGGTCGATCAGATATTTCTCAATTTCAGAAATCAGAAACCTTTTGTTGAGTACTTTTTGTACAAAAATAATATTCTTTAACAAAAGTTTAAAAGATGGGCAGGATAGGATGGTAGTGTCTTAAATCTTTATTATTTCAATTGCAATTATGACTGATGCTCATATGATGTTATATGTGGGCGGTTTTTAACAAGCATCTATATTACATTTATTAGACAGATTTCAATATGGAAAATTGAGTCATACCATGATGGGGGAGGGGGGGACCTCGTTAACTCAAACTTTGTTAACACACAATTATTGATAACACAAATAACACAACAAAAATGGAATGCCCAAGCAACTTTCCAATGTATCTACGATATGCAGAGCCGGGGGGGGGGGGGGGGGGGGGGGTGAAGGGCACTCAACTTTTTTTGGGGTAGGCGTGTGCCGCCCAGGGTCTTGAAAAGGGGGCTATAGAACTGAACTGAGTGGATTTTATGACGAAAAATAGGGTCTAAGGAACTGATTTTTCCAAAAAAGTAGGTCTTGAGAACTGGCCTATAGTTCAATTTTGATTAGCAAGTACGCAAATTTGCGATTTTTGTTGTTGGGGGTTTTAGATTTTTGAATTTTCAATAAAATTGGGGTCTTAAGAACTGATGCAGGCTCAAAAGGGGGGTCATAAGAGCTGGCAGCAGAGGATGAAAAAGGGGGTCTTCAGCGCGGCACATACCTATACCCTTTTCCAATGTCAGTGCCCCCCCCCCTTGGATGTAGAGCTGCTAGCCCTTCTTGATTTCGCAGAAGACTTCCTGATAATACAGATTGATATTGTCCAGCTAAAAGGAAATACATGAAGCTTCCTTTTTTATCCCCTGGCTAAAAGCCGGAGGGAGATATTGTCATCATGTCATGTTTGCGTACGTACATGTGTTCCCTTTCATTTGGCCTTTTGGTTAGTTCCAGCCTGTTCAGTGCTCTCATATGAAAAGTCAGATTTCAATCACTTAACCAAACTATTAATGATAAGAAGTTGACTTGCCCTTTCAGGGTCAAAGTCAGGGTCAGACGGACTGATTTTTTTTGTTGTTGAAATTTTTTGAAAATTTAATGCACAAAAAACATGTTTTAAAGATTTTTTTTGATTTTGTTGTTGTTGATTTTTTGATTTTGTTGTTAATTTTTTAAACAAGCAGATACTACTCAAAAACACGTTTTCATCTTTCTTTATTGTTATGTGCTTCTTTCAATTTTTTTTTTTTTTGAAAAAAAAAAAAAAAAAAAATAGCGACCCTAGATTTCCGAAAATTCAAGTCGGTCGGAAAGGGCAAGTCAACTTTTTTTTGGCCTAAGGCCACGCGTTTTGAGGTGGGCCCATTTCCGTGATTTTCCAGAAATCGCGCCATTTTTTTCAATTTGGTATATTTTTGTTGTTTGACATCCAACCCCCATGAAAGTATACATTTTTGGAAAGGAAATTGTCTCAGGAATCCAAAAATACAATCAGAAAAGGTGTAGGTTGAAGTCATAAAAGGCTTGAGAACAAAATGTGTGGATTTGTTTTTTTAAAAAGGACATTTTGAAATTTTGATTAAGAGACACTGGTATACCGTATGCCAGAAAAGTGTGCATATTTCAACTCTTCACAGTTAGAGCTTTCCAGTGATATATAATTTGTCAGGGGTAATGTTTAGTATAGTAATTTTGTGCGATCATCTTTTCACCGTAAAATATGTGTCACAAATTTTAATTGCAGCATTATCTTAATAATTAAGTTAGAATAATTAGTTAGTTAATTAGTTAAATTGAGATAATTAATTAGTAACCTGTTTATTACCTTATAATAAGTAAGTAATAACTTAATAATTGAATTAAACAATTGACTGTAAGGTATTATGACCTATTTTGAGCTTTCTTTGGAAATTGCCCAACATTTATGCTCCCCTCCTCCACTCCACCACCATGCAAAAATGGCTAATCGGAGTAAGGTAATTACTAATAACTAATTAACAAGTCATCAAAAAGCATGTTTTTGACTTTAGAGTTATTGGTATGAATATTCCCTTCAAATTGGTACCAAATGTGACAGTATAGCACATGTAATTAATATTTTACACCCCGAATAATTTGGGCCTACACCTTTTCTGATTGTATTTTTGGATTCCTGAGACAATTTCCTTTCCAAAAATGTATACTTTCATGGGGGTTAGATGTCAAACAACAAAAATATACCAAATTGAAAAAAATGGCGCGATTTCTGGAAAATCACGGAAATGGGCCCACCTCAAAACGCGTGGCCTTAGGCCAAAAAAAAATTGACTTGCCCTTTCCGACCGACTTGAATTTTCGGAAATCTAGGGTCGCTATTTTTTTTTATTTTAATTTTTTCAAAACAAAAAAAAATTTGAAAGAAGCACATAACAATAAAGAAAGATGAAAACGTGTTTTTGAGTAGTATCTGCTTGTTTAAAAAATCAAATAATGTTGGTCGCACAAATGTTACAACACCACCTATTTGCGGGCCCAACTCAAAACGCGTGGCCATTTGAACAATAATCTTTGGGTAAGGGAGGCCTGTGAGACGTCCATCCATGGGGTTTTCACAGATTGACCTATAATGGACCCTACATGACCTTTGATCCCATTTTGCCAACACTTTAGACTGATTGCTGCTGTTTAGGGCTTTCATATGTAAAGTCAGAATTCAATCTCAGCCAACCTTGATGACAATAAATTTGTTTGGTGAGGAGAGTTGAGATGCTGATGGGGTGTACAAAGATTGACCTCTAATGACCCTGCATGACCTTTGACCCCATTTATCCAACACTTTAAACTGAACTTATTGTTTTTAGGGCTCTCATCTAGAGTCAGACTTTGATCTCAGCCAAACTTGGGGGCAATAATCATTGGGTAAAGGAACTTGAGATGCTCATGGGATGAACACTTATTGACCTCTAATGACCCCTACATAACCTTTGACCCCACTTATCCAACACTTACCAACCACTGCACTTATTGTTTTAGGGCTCTCATGTGTTAAGTCAGACTTCAATCTCAACCAAACTTGGTGACAATAAACTTTGGGTAAGGGGATTTGAGATGACTCATGGGGTGTACCCATATTGACCTCTAAGGACCACATATAGGTGAATCTCCCAGTCAGGGGGATTCGCAAGTCGTGAATTGCAGTATTTTTAAATTTGTTGCCCATTTAATATACTCATTCAGAGAGTATTGTCCATGTAAAGCGCTTTGTGATCTTTTCGGTGTAAAAGGCACTGTATAAATACCTGTTATTAATATTATAACATTCAGCTCTTTGTATTTTTTAACATCTTCCTGATTCCTATGCAAATGTTCCTGATTACCACCAGACGCTAGAATTAACACACAAACAGTTGTTTTTGCAGTTGCCTCGTGTCAAGCGAGATACATGTATATAACATTTCATTTATTTCATTAAGGACTGTCAACCCATGCTCAAATCATACACCACATGTTTTCATAAAACACAGTAAATTGGAAGGGCGGAAAGGCAAGAGTCCTTAGCGAAGAAGGGCTCCTCCTTTTTCCGCCTGTTCCTGGATCAGTAAACCCAAATTGGAACCCCTTGCTAACGCAAACACAATGAGAAACAATACTACAATAATGTCGAACCCGACTGAAATTGAGACTTGAGGCTAGTCCTAAAATTTACTTTTGTATAGCCGAAACCTGGCCTAACACATATTTGCGATCATTTTTGAACTACTATTTTATCCTCACTATTATTAGATTGGAGTAGAATACCCATGCATTTAAATATTTCCGAAGACCTGGAGATACCTACAAAGTATTCATTTTTTCACACACTTATTTACAACTGAATTTAGAATAAGGCCACCATCCTAACAAGGGTGATTTTGGACCTTTTCCCCCTCGCACCTCAGACAGGCATCCAATTTAGAGCACTCCACACACCTGTAACAATTGAAAAGTATTGTGTATTTGGTGCACCTTGACCAAAACATTACTAATTTCAACCTTTTTTTAACGTGTCGTTCACTCATTATTTTGATTTTAATCCATTTTACTTTTTCAAACCAAAAAACACTGCCAGACAACCAGTCACGCATTCTGCCGGTGGGCAACCCCACACAAGGGAGGGTGGGTGGGAATTTTTGATTATAGAATATGATTAAAGATATCAGATGAGGCGACCGCGAAAACAAAGGGGGAGGGGCGTCACCAACCGGCGTTGCCAACCCGGCGTAAGATTGGCCAACGATCCACCGGAAGTGACGACACTAGACCCGACCATTCTAGTACTGGTGGTAAATGGGAAATTCTTTCGACGGCTCAATAATTTCTGATTATTAGATTAGGGTCACAGTGGTTCTGGGTATGAATCAAAATCAGATAAGAAGTCAACTGGTGGAGGGGGTCAAAAGCTAAAAAACAAAAAAATCAATTTTAACCCATTTTGCATAATTACAACTTCCAATTCCTAGGTATTATTTGATTCACAAATGAGCTATAAATTACAATTGTTATTTCTTTGAATACTTTCCAGAGTGCTACCTTAACTCAAGATGGTGAACTTTTAGAAAATAGAGAACATAGCTCAGAAGATGATAAGGATGGAGCAGATGCTATTACTCATGAAGAGAGAGACAGAGCATTCTTTGAAGCCTGCGGAGGTAGAACAGCTCACAAGTAAGTTTTATGATGTAAACATGCATAGAGAGTCATGGCATTCTTTGAAGCCTGTGGAGGTAGAACAGCTCACAAGTAAGTTTTACAATGTAGACATGCATAGAGAGCCATAGCATTCTTTGAAGCCTGCTGAGGTAGAACAGCTCACAAGTAAGTTTTACAATGTAGACATGCATAGAGAGTCATGGCATTCTTTGAAGCCTGCGGAGGTAGAACAGCTCACAAGTAAGTTTTACAATATAGACATGCATAGAGAGTCATAGCATTCTTTGAAGCCTGTGGAGGTAGAACAGCTCACAAGTAAGTTTTACAATATAGACATGCATTGAGAGCCATAGCATTCTTTGAAGCCTGCGGAGGTAGAACAGCTCACAAGTAAGTTTTACAATGTAGACATGCATAGAGAGCCATAGCATTCTTTGAAGCCTGCGGAGGTAGAATAGCTCACAAGTAAGTTTTACAATGTAGACATGCATAGAGAGCCATAGCATTCTTTGAAGCCTGCGGAGGTAGAACAGCTCACAAGTAAGTTTTACAATGTAGACATGCATAGAGAGTCATGGCATTCTTTGAAGCCTGCGGAGGTAGAACAGCTCACAAGTAAGTTTTACAATGTAGACATGCATAGAGAGTCATAGCATTCTTTGAAGCCTGCGGAGGTAGAACAGCTCACAAGTAAGTTTTACAATGTAGACATGCATAGAGAGCCATAACATTCTTTGAAACCTGTGGAGGTAGAACAGCTCACAAGTAAGTTTTACAATGTAGACATGCATAGAGAGTCATAGCATTCTTTGAAACCTGTGGAGGTAGAACAGCTCACAAGTAAGTTTTACAATGTAGACATGCATAGAGAGTCATGGCATTCTTTGAAGCCTGTGGAGGTAGAACAGCTCACAAGTAAGTTTTACAATGTAGACATGCATAGAGAGCCATGGCATTATTTGAAACCTGTGGAGGTAGAACAGCTCACAAGTAAGTTTTACAATGTAGACATGCATAGAGAGTCATGGCATTCTTTGAAGCCTGCGGAGGTAGAACAGCTCACAAGTAAGTTTTACAATGTAGACATGCATAGAGAGTCATAGCATTCTTTGAAGCCTACGGGAGTAGAACAGCTCACAAGTAAGTTTTATGATGTAGACATGAAAAGAGTCATATCATTCTTTGAAGCCTACGGGAGTAGAACAGCTCACAAGTAAGTTTTACAATGTAGACATGCATAGAGAGTCATAGCATTCTTTGAAGCCTGCGGAGGTAGAACAGCTCACAAGTAAGTTTTACAATATAGACATGCATAGAGAGTCATGGCATTCTTTGAAGCCTGTGGAGGTAGAACAGCTCACAAGTAAGTTTTACAATGTAGACATGCATAGAGAGCCATAGCATTCTTTGAAACCTGTGGAGGTAGAACAGCTCACAAGTAAGTTTTACAATGTAGACATGCATAGAGAGTCATGGCATTCTTTGAAGCCTGTGGAGGTAGAACAGCTCACAAGTAAGTTTTACAATGTAGACATGCATAGAGAGTCATAGCATTCTTTGAAGCCTGTGGAGGTAGAACAGCTCACAAGTAAGTTTTACAATGTAGACATGCATAGAGAGTCATGGCATTCTTTGAAGCCTGTGGAGGTAGAACAGCTCACAAGTAAGTTTTACAATGTAGACATGCATAGAGAGTCATGGCATTCTTTGAAGCCTGTGAAGGTAGAACAGCTCACAAGTAAGTTTTACAATATAGACATGCATAGAGAGTCATAGCATTCTTTGAAGCCTACGGGAGTAGAACGGCCAACAAGTTAAGTTTCATGATGTAGACATGAAAAGAGTCATATCATTCTTTGAAGCCTACGGGAGTAGAACAGCTCACAAGTAAGTTTTACAATGTAGACATGCATAGAGAGTCATAGCATTCTTTGAAGCCTGCGGAGGTAGAACAGCTCACAAGTAAGTTTTACAATATAGACATGCATAGAGAGTCATGGCATTCTTTGAAGCCTACGGGAGTAGAACAGCTCACAAGTAAGTTTTACAATGTAGACATGCATAGAGAGTCATAGCATTCTTTGAAGCCTACGGGAGTAGAACAGCTCACAAGTAAGTTTTACAATGTAGACATGCATAGAGAGTCATGGCATTCTTTGAAGCCTGTGAAGGTAGAACAGCTCACAAGTAAGTTTTACAATGTAGACATGCATAGAGAGTCATAGCATTCTTTGAAGCCTGTGGAGGTAGAACAGCTCACAAGTAAGTTTTACAATATAGACATGCATAGAGAGTCATAGCATTCTTTGAAGCCTGTGGAGGTAGAACAGCTCACAAGTAAGTTTTACAATGTAGACATGCATAGAGAGCCATAGCATTCTTTGAAGCCTGTGGAGGTAGAACAGCTCACAAGTAAGTTTTACAATGTAGACATGCATAGAGAGTCATAGCATTCTTTGAAGCCTACGGGAGTAGAACAGCTCACAAGTAAGTTTTACAATGTAGACATGCATAGAGAGTCATAGCATTCTTTGAAGCCTGTGGAGGTAGAACAGCTCACAAGTAAGTTTTACAATGTAGACATGCATAGAGAGTCATAGCATTCTTTGAAGCCTGTGGAGGTAGAACAGCTCACAAGTAAGTTTTACAATGTAGACATGCATAGAGAGTCATGGCATTCTTTGAAGCCTGTCTGGAGGTAGAACAGCTCACAAGTAAGTTTTACAATGTAGACATGCATAGAGAGTCATGGCATTCTTTGAAGCCTGTGGAGGTAGAACAGCTCACAAGTAAGTTTTACAATGTAGACATGCATAGAGAGTCATAGCATTCTTTGAAGCCTGTGGAGGTAGAACAGCTCACAAGTAAGTTTTACAATGTAGACATGCATAGAGAGTCATGGCATTCTTTGAAGCCTGTCTGGAGGTAGAACAGCTCACAAGTAAGTTTTACAATGTAGACATGCATAGAGAGTCATGGCATTCTTTGAAGCCTGTGGAGGTAGAACAGCTCACAAGTAAGTTTTACAATATAGACATGCATAGAGAGTCATGGCATTCTTTGAAGCCTGTGGAGGTAGAACAGCTCACAAGTAAGTTTTACAATATAGACATGCATAGAGAGTCATGGCATTCTTTGAAGCCTGTGGAGGTAGAACAGCTCACAAGTAAGTTTTACAATATAGACATGCATAGAGAGTCATGGCATTCTTTGAAGCCTGTGGAGGTAGAACAGCTCACAAGTAAGTTTTACAATATAGACATGCATAGAGAGCCATAGCATTCTTTGAAGCCTGTGGAGGTAGAACAGCTCACAAGTAAGTTATATGATGTAGACATGCATAGAGAGTCATGGCATTCTTTGAAGCCTGTGGAGGTAGAACAGCTCACAAGTAAGTTTTACA
The DNA here is from genome assembly GCA_035610835.1 of Ophiura sarsii. Lineage (NCBI taxonomy): Eukaryota > Metazoa > Echinodermata > Ophiuroidea > Amphilepidida > Ophiuridae > Ophiura > Ophiura sarsii. Next base: position 27,393,821 of record CM069456.1, read on the forward strand.
ATATAGACATGCATAGAGAGTCATGGCATTCTTTGAAGCCTGTGGAGGTAGAACAGCTCACAAGTAAGTTTTACAATATAGACATGCATAGAGAGTCATGGCATTCTTTGAAGCCTGTGGAGGTAGAACAGCTCACAAGTAAGTTTTACAATGTAGACATGCATAGGAGGGCTGTGCGTAAATAGGGAAGGTATTTTGTTTAAATCGACCATGGACAAAATGAAAAAAACCTTTTAAAAAAATCGCATTCCGCATTAGGTTTTGAAAAACTGAAGAACTTTGAGACAATTTTTTTTTTTTAATATAGCCTATATACTTAAATGTAATTATTGTGGTATGTCTTCTTACCAGTTTTATCTGTGGTCATGCATATCCATCTTCCCTAATGGCCCCAGTTTTGACAGATCACAAGCTAAATCGTATTCATTCTAATTGAAAACCATGCACATTCAACAGAATATTACGCTATAGTACACATCATTAATGAGTTTACGGTGTTTCTAATACATAAAGTTAACTAAATTTAGTTGAAATGTTTTTTCTTCATAATTTTATTATTTTGTAGCGGGTTTTTGAACACTTTTTGAAGTGTATGATAGATAATTAGCCCGTAAGCAATGCATTCATACTTAATCACTCTTTGACTCTTGAGGCATGAATGCAAGACCAATATTGCAACTGTAAGACAATGTCACTATTTTGAGGTAGCAAAGTGACTATAATGCTATTCTATCCCCGGGGGGGCACTGACATTGGAAAAGGGTATAGGTATGTGCCGCGCTGAAGACCCCTTTTTCACCCTCTGCTGCTAGCTCTTATGACCCCCTTTTTGAGCCTGCATCAGTTCTTAAGACCCCCAATTTTATTGAAAATTCAAAAATCGCCAAATTTTGCGTTCCAAAGCCCCAATTCTTCGAAAATTTTGCGTTTTAACACAAAAAAACATCGAAAATGTACGTTTTTGTTAGTCAAAATTGAACTATAGGCCAGTTCTCAAGACCTACTTTTTGAAAAAAATCAGTTCTTAAGACCCCATATTTCGTCATAAAATCCACTCAGTTCAGTTCTGTAGCCCCCCTTTTTGAGACCCTGGGCGGCACACCCCTACCCAAAAAAAGTTGAGTGCCCCCCTCCCCCCCGGGATTCTATCTATTGACAATTCTGTTTTTCTTTCCACAGAGGTGCTAGTCATGGTTTGAAATCAAGTGCCAAACTAAAGCGTATTCAAGCCCAGGAGTCCATGTTTATGAAATGCAACAGCAGTGTTGAGAATGGTGATGAGAAATCCAAGTCTATACAACAAGATGATGAAGAAGCAAGATCTCTTCCCAGGAAGAAGAGAAAGAAGAAAAGAAAGAACGCAGACATGGAGGAAGATTGTATAGAAGCCACTGTTGTTGGAAAAAAGACAGTGAGCAATATCTGTAAAAAGCACAAGAAGAGAGACAAAACTTACGATGTTGCTGAATCGGATTCAGTCAGCGATGTGGCCGGCGATACAAACATCTGTAAGAAGCGCAAAAAGCATGATAAAGCAAAGAAAATGAGAACTTTACCAAGTATGAGTGAAGACACTCAAGAACTATCCTGCGATGTTGGCTTGATTGATTCATTCAGTCCCACTTGTGAAGGTAGGACTGTTAAAGGAGAAATAGAAACGGAATATTCAGGATATGAAATGAGAGCGGGGTTAGGTTTTAAGGAAAAGCATGAGGTTACCGAAGAGGTTGTAACTCTACCAAAGAAAAAGAAAAAGTCTAAAAGCAGTTCAAAATCTAAAAATCTATTTTGAGTATGATGTTATTTTGATAGAGTTCATACATTTAATTTGGGGCGAGGGCACTCAACTTTTGTTGGGCAGTGTTTGAGGGGCCATTTTTCTCAACTTTTGTTGGGCGTGTGTTTGAGGGGCCGTTTTTCAAAAGTAGTGAATGATCAAACTTATTTATGATCACTAAAATGGGAGTCTATTATAGTAGGAATTTAAAGGATGAAATGGTATCCTGCAGAAATAATGTGTTCAAAGGGTTTATTTGATAATGCAAACAGCACGAATCAGAGATTGGTAATTAATTAGTGTATTCTACTGTTTTAGAGGAAATGCTAAACAAAATCCAGGAAAGAATTTGCCTCAAAATCACTGATTAGGCTAAATTAAAAAAATCATTTGTCTCAAAGCTCCCGCGCGCGTTAGTTTATTGATGCGCATTAGAAAAACAAAAATCTTGAAAAAACTTTTTTAAATTTATTTATTTATTTATTTTTTCAAACAAAAAAACCCACCAAAATTTCACAGATTTGTCAGATTTTCATTGATCAAATCATCTTAAATTACACAAGGTCACTTTTACAAGGATTTCAATATTTTATATTTAAAAAAACAAAACTTAAAAAACTTTAAAAAAACCGCATTCCGCATTAGGTTTTGAAAAACTGAAGAGCTTTGAGACAAAAGATTTTTTTAATATAGCCTTATAGGCCTATGTTTACTTTAACTCAACAATAATAGAAGCTGTATTAATTTATTCTGTAAAAGCGCAAGTAAGTTTAAAATCACATTCCTGGCAGCTCTGTTGTCCACTCTAAGGGAAAATCACATTTTGACCCCTAGTGACCCCTGTGTGACCTTTGACCCCAAACTGTGAAGACCCTATAGGCTATATGAAGGTCAGGGTCTGACTGACCAATGTGGTGATTGTAGCATGTAAGTGTATAACCCTAACACAGGCGTGTGGTTTGTTGGAATAAAGCTAACAGAAGGGAAACATGGGACAAATAATCTGAAAACTGGGGGAGGGGAGGGGGATGCCTTTCTTGAGCCCGAAAATGCTAATGTGGGATTTTTAGTATCACCTCTGGTCCAGGTAAAAAGTCGTGTGGGCATTTTGAAATCTGCGCATTTTTATATATATAAGGCCATGGAAAAATAAAAATGTGTTCTATGGGCCCAGCTTACCCATTTTTTTCTTCACATTTTAAATTGTTTCCATTTCATCATTTATAATGTAATGGTTTTATCATAAGCAAATATTGTATTAAGACCATTTAACATGTCATACCAATTTTTAAAAAATCTGCCTCTCAATTATTATTTTTCAAGCAGATTCCTCATATATTTATCTTAATTTAATAATGAGAATAATTAAACAAATGTATGCATATACAATTTGAAACATTGATTCCAGCCTTTTATGGGTTTAATCAGCTTTTGGTTTGTAAATGTCATGTTTTACCAGCTTTTGGTCCTATTAAAACTGATTTACTCTGTCTATGCCTCTATATTTTGTAAATTCCATACATCAATAATTGTGGGTAATAAATATGTATTGTCATATTAAAAAAATGATACATTTTGCTATATTTTGTAAATTCCATACATCAATAATTGTGGGTAATAAATATGTATTGTCATATAATTAAAAATAAGTAAGATCCAATTGCTTTATTTTTCTGAGTTTTATAGATATTTTGATCTTTCACCCACTTATTACTAGCAACTAGTGATTCACTGATTTTTGTTTCAGAGAATTGTATTGAGTGTCTTTGTAAAGAAGTGATTTGTTTCGTAGCTCAGTTTACGTTCTCTGTAAAATAAGCGCTCCTCAATGGTATATATCACTATTTCTATTAATATGGGAAAAGTGGGGAACCCGAGTGAATTAGTATAAATTGGTGAATTTTATTGCCATAAAAATATGACATCCTATTTCTTTACAATTACTTTATTTGTAGATTGTATGACTGTATTGGTTGCAGTTTGCATGCTTTTTAAAGGTGTATGTATGTGAACATACACATACTAGTCCAGTACTCAAAATCCAGGGTTTAAAATTTATGAACCCTGGAAGTAGCCAGGTTCTTAATTAAATAGAGTTTGTTCACAGAAACCAGGCCATGGGCTTGCAAACTATTTTGAGAGTATAACACTAAATGCCTTGGGAGTGGTTTGTGGGTTAAAACTATACTGAGGAGCAAAAGAGGTCAGGATGTCCAACACCAGGAATTTATTTCAATTCAATTCAAGGTTTAATAAACATCATTATCGCAGCAAAATGCTGAATTACAACAATATTTACAATATATAGAACAATAGAAACAATATATATTCATAGATAACTAAGCATGCATGACACAACAACCCACCCCCGATTGGAAACAGAACTATAATGTATGATTTAAGAGTTTGACCATGTATGGAATTGAGCTTCGAGCGTAACGCAGGGTACGTGTTTTAGGAACAGTTATTTTGTGAGCACTACGGAGAGTCATATTATGCATTTGTTCATTTCTAGATTTTGGTAACCAACCACGGAACTCATTAGATTTTAAAAGGGATTCAGCAAAGTTTAAACAAATTTGGTCTCTACGGTTCCTGAGTTCTGGAATAGCACATGTTATTAAGGCATCCTGATAGCCCGTGTAGTTAAAACCTAAGATGATTCTACACGCCCTCTTCTGAATACGCTCCAAATCATAGTGGAGATTTTCTGTCAGACCATGGATGCCATACTGGTAGAGCATACTCAAGAAGGGGGCGAACAAAACCAACATAGATTGTTACCAGTGAATCGAACCCAGAATGCCAGCATGGGAGATCAGTCAATGAATGCTATGCCACGAGGTATGTTACAAAACAATCCCGGTGGTTTCAGTCAACATTGACTTGGGTATGCATGATCGTTCAAAAAATCGCAGAAAAGGGGGTCATATCATGTCTTGACATTTATGTCTGTGATTTCCAATAATTAGGGACCTTTGGAAGCTATATCTGTGAGAAAAAAAAGGTAGGCCTATTATATGTTTTATTATTATAAGGATTTATATAGCGCATTTCCAAAAGACCAATGCGCTGTACAATATGTATACATTAGATAAAAATATGATGAACAAAAACCAGCAGTAAAATAAGAATTATACATACATACATGATAAAATACCCAAAAGCAGCACTGAGAGAATCACCCCCCCCCCCCCCCGACCCCACACCCCCCCTCAAACACACCTACGCAAACTCACCCCCACACACCACATACACACTACCCCTCCCTCCCCCAAAAGAAATTACAAGCACATGTTATAGCCTTCTATCTATGACTGTGTTATGAGGAAATGGGGGGGGGGGGGGGGGGGGCTACTAATCTAGGGTTGCTGAAGTGATTTGCAGGGCTGTGGAGTAAATGTAAAGGACTATTTATTCATTTTCATTTTGTGGGGAAAATGCATTTTTGATTGTTGAAAAATTAAGCTTTTTAAATGCTCTATTATTGTGATAGTATAGATTTTAAGCACATTTTGGCAGTCTGGATAATAGGAAAATCTGGGCTTTGAAACCTAACAGACAGGGGTCAAAATAAAGTGGGAACCTTCACAAAACAGTCTCTGTGAACCAATGTTTGTCAATGACAAATACACATGAAGGTTTCATTTGTTAAAACTGTGCAAAGTATTGCCTCGGTGGTGAAATATATCATTTTTTTACCGTAGGTGGCAGCACATGACTTAATTGTCAGCTCTCTTTCAGAGTGTGAGGCCTATTAGGCTATTAGGAGTAACCAGCGTCCACACAAAAGTGTGGTGTACGTGTTAGAATTGGACAAACACAGGATGTGCCTAGAACAAATGATCCCTAGATGCCTGTAGTTTAAACATACAAAGAAGAGGATGGCAGCACATGACCTAATTGTCAGCTCTCTTTCAGAGTGTGAGGCCTATTAGAATTAGTAACCAGGGTCCACACAAAGTGTGGCGTACGTGCTAGAATTGGACAAACACAGGATGTACCTAGAACAAATGATCCCTAGATGCCTGTAGTTTACACACAAAAGAAGAGGATCCCGATCAGAGAAGTCATAATTATATTGCACTGCAAAGCTCAAGTGAGTTATTACAAACTATCCAGTTTGATATCAACCAATTTTTTTGGTGTGAAATCTACTGAGTGTGTATCGTATTACACTAGCTATTCTATTTTGTCTCAGATATCTTTGGATTTACTTAACATCAGTTATCCATCATTTGCTGTGTGTTACAACTGAAGCTGAGATACATTGATTTCAACGCAGCTAGTATTTACCTTTTTCATGTTGAATGGTGACGAGAGTGTTTTCCAGGGGACAAGTAACAATTATTATAACAGGTAAGCCATCATAGTAAATTTAAAAAACTGATCTGGTTCAAATTTGGAATCACATGATGCGATACTGACAAGTGCAGTCCTTTTGAGATGGATTTGCTGTGATATAAATAACACAATTTCATGCATGAAACACGAGGCCCGCCGGCTTTAAAATCTGCGGCCCGCGAAACAATCCCAAATTCTTATTGATGCGGCCTGTTTAAACCGGAACTGCCTAGGTTATACAACTGGCAGATTGATTTAGTGGTGTGCTCTTTTATAATTAGTAGGGTGACGCGATGCAGTAAATATAACTCGAGGCGTGATTGCGTGTTAAAATCCCTGGTTAAAATGGCGCTTGCAGCAAGTAAAAAGAGGAAATTACACAAAGAAAAGCGGATATTCAAGCAGGTATTTTTTCTTCCTAAGCTTCCCCTCCCCTATTACCCCTCCTCTGGACGTGTTTTGGAATGTTTGACAATCACTGCGGCCTGTTAAAGGGGCATTAAGAGATGTGGTGGAGGCAGCGCCCTCAATTGCAAAAATATATGATAAAAACTGGGATTTGTATATTTTTACAATTGTATTACATGTATGAACTTAAGGATTAAGAAAAATCAGCCCTCTTTGTACAACAAAACGTCGATTCAAAAATGCTGGTCGAGCCGCAACCAGCATTTTACGTCCGACAGTATCCCCCTGCAGTGCGCATGATACATAACGCGAACCATATTTGCATAGAGGGCGTTTTTCAATAAATAGCGATGGTATTGTTTTAATCAAGTTTTGCTGTGTTTTTGTTAGTAGAAACAACACTAATGGCAATTTTTAATGTTCATCTTGAATTCTGAAGTAAATTTTAAACATTTAAAATTGTCAACACCACTTAATGTCCCTTTAATGGATCTCAAAATCACAATGAGGCCCGGGTGTTAGAAAAGGTTGCACATGCTTGGTGGCCTAGATATATGTATGTCTACAGTTTTATGTTTCGGAGCCTGATACAAGAACCAACTCCAAGAAAAAGATTGGTTTTCCCCCCAAAAAAAATGCCCCCCCCCCCCCTCCCTCCCCCCCAAAAAAAAATTATACAAGAATCACTGCACTGTAGACCATGCAAAAAGCCTGGTAAGAGTTAAAATATGCAAATTGAGCTACACTACCACAAATAGTTGGACTGTGACAGTGTAAATACACTTACACCTTCCTATGTTCATGCTTACATATTTTTTGGGTTCTGCAAAATTAAGACAATATCATTTGTTTATTAATGGTTCATTACCCAATCAAATTAACATTATCCCATCAAAATAGAGGTTCTGTCTCATGGGCGTAGCCAGGATGCTTGTTGAAGGGGGGGGGGGGGGGGGGGGCACACAATTACAATTGGCATGGGGGTTAAGGGGACAGCACCCCCTTGGAGCTGTAGGTTTTCAGCTATTTTGAAGGCCACAGGGGAGCTCCCCTGGCACATATTTCTTTGAATTAAGACATTTTCTTCTCATATTTGTGTCATCATTTTATATCAACATGATCATATTTTAACATGTTTAAGGAAAGTTGTGCATAAGTCCATGATAATTAACCAACGGTGCCAATCTCAACCCGACACAACCAACAATTTTGTTTTAAATGGGCTAATCAAATGATATTCCTTGAGATGCGCATAGCGCGTGAAAAAAATTCATACTATTTTTATACGAATTAGGTTTCGATTCCTCGACTGACGATTTGAAATTGGATAGAATAAAGTATATAAAAACCCTTTAATGCCCCCAAATAGGTGTAATTTCTTCTTCTATTAACTCAGTTCTGGCTATAAATAATATATATTTTGGCTTTCGCGCAGTCCCAATAACTCTAAAGACAGGGGGTGTAACCTATATCAACCCCGGTACCGGGCCCCGGTATACACTATTAGGGTTTCACCATTATTCTTCAAGTGAGACTGATAGCAGGTAGTACATAGTAAAGAGCTTACTACCTGCCATGGTATTTTATTTGAGTTGGGTGGGCATAGTTATCTTTTTAACTTATCAGTGGGTGAAGTTTTTTGTGCTGGTATTTTATAAATAGCGGATGGAGGCGTGGGTTCGAATCCCACATCTGACACCATGTAACGTGGATTAGTATTGGTGTAAAGCACGTAAATAAAGAGGACTCGGAGAGACCATACTTTAGGTTAGATGACCATGTTATTAACTCAATGTATTTAGTACTGCGCATGCGTTATGTAAAGCGCTAGATCTGGTGATCTAATAATACATTATAATATATAGGGTTTACTCCCTATGGAAGTTGTTTTCTCCTCGCAAACTTCCTACCACCATCGCCCCCTTGAAGTTTAATGGAATATTCATTTTACATGTTTACTAGTACTAGTCTCAGTTTACAAGATATCAAGATAATGTGACAACACTACTGATGGAATGTTAAGAAGCCTTAAAGCCAATATAACACTTGAAGTCAAAGTTTTGTGAGAATATTGATCAACTGCGGTCATTGTCGTTGTCCAAATGCGAACTTGAGTGGATTATCAGGCTCATCAATTGACGGGTACGTCAAGCCGACGAGTCGGTATGGCTTTTCTAATTGCCAAAATGCGCCCCCATCGAGGAAAGCGGTGGTCTGCATGCATTATATTTGTTTGTTTGTTTGTTTGTTACCAGACCAAAGATTTGAAGCCCTATAAATTTTATTTTTGCGCGCGATGTGTTTGTGTCCAGAAATATAATTCTAAAAGCCCATTTCAAACCAAAATATACATTAATTATAGCCAGAGAACTGATATAGAGAAAATAAATTCACACGATACGCGCACATGTTTTAAGGAACAGGTAACCCAGCACTAAAGACATTAGTGTGGGGGTGGGGTGATTACACCTATTTGGGGAATTAAAGGGTTTGTATTTACTTCATACTATCCAATTTCAAGCCGTCAGTCGAGAGAATCTTTGTATGTCTCCACTGATTGTGATGATGTTATCTTAAAGGCCGAGGTGCCCAGCGAGCACAGCATTTGTGCATTATATGTTAGAAAAGTAATTATCAAACCCAAATCGCATAGTTATATAAGAACAAAGCACCATACTTATCATAAAAACGAATCAAGGCGCGCATATGTCAAGGAATATCATTTTATAAGCCCTTTTAAAACCAAAATAAACAACCTCGCCTAGTGGCGTAGCCAAAGGCGGTCATTGTCGGTTGTGTTGGGTTAAGATTGGCACCGTTGGGTAATTTGACAAGGGGAATCATGGACTTATGAACTGCTTTCCTTAAAATATGATATAAAATGAAAATGTCTTAATTTCAAAGATATATGTGCCAGGAGAGCCCTCCCAGGGCCTTCAAAATGGCTGAAAACCTACAGCTCCAAGGGGGAATGGCCCCCTTAACCCTTGCTAGGGCTTTGCCCCGGCACCAAACCAGGCCCTTAGACCCCACGCCAATTTCGTGCCCCACGGGTAACAAGCATCCTGGCTAAACGCCCATGTACACTGTTTACGTTCTAGGTTAAGAAGAATTGTGAAGACATCTGGTAGTAGTGAATCGATATCCTGTGGTCAAGGGATAAAGACAGTAAGTGTATATTAGTAGTAATTATTTGCATGTTTGAAATGTTTGCCGGCAATTCTCAGTATATCAGTAGTTTGGTATGTGCATTTTCAATTTTTTTAATGATTTATACTGTTACCTGCCCAGGCTTTTACCTGCCTATACCCTCTGATTTTATGCGCATTGATTTACTGATAGTGATTGCTTTGTGATGCAGTGAAGTGATGCAGGGCGCTATGGTGGTTCCCAATATCAGCTGTTCAGGAATTCTGGCGTTATCTGCCGTCAGTATTAATGTGTCCCTTGTATGGTGCGGTACCAATTGAACTATTGCGTAAACATGGTAAACTTAACTTTTGAGTCACGAGAGAACAATTTTTGAGAACAGATTGGATACCTCCCTGGTTTGACCGTGGCGTTGCTTATAACAATAAGGCTACAAAAAAAGAGGTTGTGTTGACCTCAGCGACCGACCCTAAAACTTTTGTTATGTTCGCCCGAAGTTGACGCCCGCGCCAATTCGTTTTGTCATGCTTTACACCATACCTGCCATGCCCGCTACACCAGCACAACAGCTCTAGTCTTACTTAGCCCTATTTACACACTGTCACTATCTCGAGTCACAATTTAAACAAAATTGAGGGTCTTGCTCTATTAGTACGGTATTATATTATATTATGAATTTTCCCAGATGAATTCTGTTACGAATATCCCTAGCGCAGGAATTCATGCTCACACAGCATACACTAACAGCACCATCCAACTTATCGCAACTGTTGGTTGGCTTTGGCTTTTATAATAACGTGACCATACAATACAAGTGCAAAATGTGCAAATATTACCCAAATTAAACCATTCAGGTTTACGTTATAAAGTACATTGATTGAGAATATGTTGGCAATATTTTCACATGTTTAAATAATTATTATAGAATACAACAATGCATCCTATTTTTAAAAATAGGTTGTGTTTTGTATCATAATTGCTTTATTTGTCATGATTGTTTTAAGTTTTACAAAGATTGTACGATGGTTAATTAATTAGACTGCACATAAAGTGTAATAAATCAGAAATATTTTATGGTGGAACATGAATACGGGACCAATGAACCGATAAGTCAACCAAAGGCTAAAATATTTCTTGTCATGTAATTGTTAGGCGGTAGAAAAGTATGGTTTGCGTACAATCTTGTGTAAAATTCACATACCGAAACCTGGCGGTGGTACATATCGTGGTTTTTGTCTTTCCATGATGTAACAACAGTATGTGGCTTAAAGCAATACTTGACAAATTGTACTTCTGATTTGAATTACAAAGTATCTTTTAAGTTTCTACGTATTGGGAAATATGTAGCTTTGAATTTTAATGAGACGGTCACTTGTGCTTGCTCAATGCTAGCCTATAATTTGCTTTGTAATTCAGATTGGTTGAGAATATCAAAATCATGTATACATGTATATGATAAGCTAGTTTGATAATGGACCTACGGCACATATAATCTCCTGGCCACAGTTTGACATACGTGGGCGCTGCTTTGGTCAGCTATGTGCGCATGCTTGAAAACTCACAAAATGCAGCTAACCAATCAGAGCCGTGAGGTCGAGATTGCGTAGTGCGCACCACAGATGACCGTTGCACCGTTTTGGGGTGAGGTTGAACTGTCGTACTTTACGCGAGTTCAACCTGATCATGTGGCGTGCGTCCATTTAGAACAGAGTGCATTCTGGGAAAAAATCTCTCAGTGGGATTGGGAAGAGACGGGATATAATCATCGGTGTAAATCACGCTAATAGTAATACACAGGGATCCCAGTGGCGGCACGCCTTACAAATTCAAAGTATTTTAAGCATTCTGGGCAGTGATCCACAACTTCCAGCACCTGTTGACGAAAGTAATGGGGATATAGCGTGGGAATTTGCGTGTACCTGGCATATCCGGACTGTGCTATTCCACAATGCACTGGGTTGCAGCCTGATTCTGAATTATCGAACTAACTAAATTGTGTATTATTTAATGTTTGAACTCATGACACTTCACTTACTGTATAACAAAGCAATGGGGTCGTATGTATCACTTTTAACCTCTTTTATGTGGAGATTGACAAATGATCAAAAGAAAAACAATGTTTACCTGGATGTGAGAACTATCATTCTTAACCCGTGATTGATATGAGGCTTATTTTATTTGCCTGACACTAGCAGGAGAAATAACTGTTGATAGCAGTGTAACCCTGGTTACATAAAGAGATGAACCATTTAGCCTATAAGTTTCATAGCTTGTCTTTGCTGAAATTAACATAGTTATTTGAGTAAAAGATTTGGGCAATCCAAATGAAATAACTCTAATTGTATGCATACTATTTTCTAGCAATATGCTGCTATCTTCAGTATATAGCAAACTTGATAAAATAGTACCTACGATACCAAACACCTAAATTTAAGTAAAATGCTCGCTTAGATATGAAGAAAAGGACTCCAAAGACGTATTAATATTGCACAAACACTACAAACAACATTTAAAGACAAATTCCACACATGTAGAGTGCACACCACCAAATAATATTTTGCATTTTGGCCATACACGACAGTGTTTGAAATTAGGATTGACCCCACCATAAGTCTAAATGTAACACCTAGAAAAGGTAAAAAGTGCTGTAAATGTACCAACATGTTTCAGAATTTGGCATTTGTAGGTTATTTCCTCCACATTAGGCCCAACATCTCTAGCTTTTTCTTGAATGGTATCATTTTACACGATTTCACTGTTTCCACCAATAGAGCTAAAACCCCTGATCTAATATAGGCAGCCTGTCCTACCTAAGATAGATATCATTGGCCCGTAGCGGGGGGAAATGCTGGTTACCGCCCCCCCCCCCCCCCCCCCCCCCACAAAAGTGATTGTTTTTAAGCAGAAGACATATAGATCTTCAATAAAAACAATGATTTGAATGAACCAGTTTGCTCTAAAGGTGAAAAAATTAACACAAACTTGACCTCTTTACCACACAAAGCAATAGGGAACTTGAACAGGTAACCCAGCATTAAAGACATTCAGGTGGGGTGGGGTGATTAGACCTATTTGGGGGAATTAAAGGGTTTGTATTTACTTCATGCTATCCAATTTCAAGACGTCAATCGAGGGAATCAAAACCAAATTTGTATGCATTTTTTTTGCAAGCTACGCGGTCATATGTCCAGAAATGTCATTCTAAAAGCCCATTTCAAACCAAAGCTAGAACTGAATATATAGAAAAATAAATTTGCACGCTACGCGCCCATGTTTTTAGAAACAGGTAACCCAGCGCTACGGTCATTCGGGTGGTGGGAGATTACACCTATTCGGGGAATTAAAGGGTTTTTATATACATTAATTATTCTATCCAATTTCAAAGCGCACATATGAATTCTGTTACGAATATCCCTAGCGCGGGAATTCATGCTCACACAGCATACACTAACAGCACCATCCAACTTATCGCAACTGTTGGTTGGCTTTGGCTTTTATAATAACGTGACCATACAATACAAGTACAAAATGTGCAAATATTACCCAAATTAAACCATATGTTGGCAATATTTTCACATGTGTAAATAATTATTATAGAATACAACAATGCATCCTATTTTTAAAAATAGGTTGCGTTTTTGTATCATAATTGCTTTATTTGTCATGATTGTTTTAAGTTTTACAAAGATTGTACGATGGTTAATTAATAAGACTGCACATAAAGTGTAATAAATCACAAATATTTTTTTAGTGGAACATACGGAACCAATGAACTGATAAGTCAACCAAAGGCTAAACATTTTCTTATTATGTTATTGTTAAGCGGTAGAAAAGTATGGTTTGCGTACAATCTTGTGTAAAATTCACATACCGAAACCTGGCGGTGGTACATATCGTGGTTTTTGTCTTTCCATGATGTAACAACAGTATGTGGCTTAAAGCAATACTTGACAAATTGTACTTCTGATTTGATTTACAAAGTATTTTTAGTTTCTACATATTGGGAAATATGTAGCTTTGAATTTTAATGAGACGGTCACGTGCTGTGCTTGCTCAATGCTAGCCTATAATTTGCTTTGTAATTCAGATTGGTTGAGAATATCAAAATCATGTATGTATGTATATGATAAGCTAGTTTGATAATGGACCTACGGCACATATAATCTCCTGGCCACAGTTTGACATACGTGGGCGCTGCTTTGGTCAGCTACGTGCGCATGCTTGAAAACTCACAAAATGCAGCTAACCAATCAGAGCCGTGAGGTCGAGATTACGTAGTGCGCACCACAGATGACCGTTGCACCGTTTTGGGGTGAGTTTGAAATCTTGTACTTTACGCGAGTTCAACCTGATCATGTGACGTGCGTCCATTTAGAACAGAGTGCATTCTGGAAAAAAATCTCTCAGTGGGATTGGGAAGAGACGGGATATAAACATCGGTGTAAATCACGCTAACAGTAATACACAGGGATCCCAGTGGTGGTATGCCTTACAAATTCAAAGTATTTTAAGCATTCTGGGCAGTGATCCACAACTTCCAGCACCTGTTAACGAAAGTAATGGGGATATAGTGTGGGAATTTGCGTGTACCTGGCATATCTGGACTGTGCTATCCCACAATGCACTGGGTTGCTGCCTGATTCTGAATTATCGAACTAACTAAATTGTGTTTTATTTAATGTTTGAACTCATGACACGTCACTTACTGTATAACCATGGACTTATCAGACAGGACTAGGCAGTCCTCTCCTTCTCATTAGCATAACGATTTATAATACTCTGTCCTATTGTAACCACCCATTGACAACAAAAGATCACTACTTGACCTCTTTAGAAATCTAAACCCTCAACGATCTATAGAAAGCCATGGTCGTTACCACGTAGGTGTGAGAACGCTTTTGTTCGATTATGCCAAGACTGTAGTCTCGCTAAAAACCTGCGGGTCAGTTCATTATTTTGCAGGGGCGGCAATTCACAGTACCTCCTATTAGGAGCCATAATTCGTTACTCATCCCCGGTACTCATCGCTGTAGAGACACGTACCTCGGATATTTCTTTTGCCAACAGTTCAAGCTTTCTATCGATACCAATATATCCACAGTATTCTGAAATCTACGGCAAGTTTTACCTACTATATTACGATGTTTTATACCATGAAATTTGGCATTGTTTTAACTGTTTTAAACTTTAATTTACTTAATGTTCCGTATGCTTCCGCTCAAGAAGAACCCCTGTATTAGTTAGCTAACCCTCTCAGCTTTAGTTTGGTGTAGGTCATATGTCACACAACATATTGCGACCTCATGAATTATTTAGCGGAATGGGCGGAGGAGATGATCAGCCCTGGGCATCCGCTGGTGTAATTTGGGGATGACTTTTACGCTCGTGCTTCGGAATATTCCGGAGATATTGTGTCATCATGCGTTATAGGGCCGGTTTTTAAAGTGGGGTTGGTCTTGTCATTGATAATGATGATTCGATGTTTGATGCGTGCGTGGACCAATTTTTTGAATTGGAAGTTGTTTATTAAAAACAAATTAAAAATTAAGTTTTGTGGTGTTGGTTTTTTGTCATCGATCATGATGATTCGATGTTTGATTTTGTATTTTGTCTGATAAGTCCATGTTTATACACTTTGGGGATTGCTTTAATGGCTATATTAAAATTAAGATTATTAAGTTATAATTTTGTCATTTATGATTTGATATGTTATTAAATTTAAATTATTATTTTGAATGTTAAAAATGTATTAATGCATATCAAATGCATTTTGTCATTTTATTAATGTTTGCTGGCCCGCGCCGATTTGGGGGAGACATATTATGCCCACATTTTGAGTATTATTTTGAATGTTACTAATGATAAAAATGTATTAATGCATATCAAAGGCATTTTGTCATTTGATATGTTATTAATGTTTGCTGGCCCGCGCCGAGATGGGGGAGACATATGCCCAAATTTTGAATTATAATTTTGAATGTTAACAATGTTAAGAAATCTTCCCGCTCTGAAATCTCATCAAAATCAGAAAAAGTCAAATACGAAGTCATCACCATACACAGCCGCCATCTTGAATGAGTAATCGAATCAGAGCATTTACGGAACTCGCCGGAAATGGCCGATCACGCACGATCGCGTTGACCTTTTCCCAGAAACGATAGCCATCGATCGATTAGGTCCAATCGAATTACTCTACATAACAATAGACAAGTTATCGATGGTGAACAACCATGGTATAATAGGGAGAGGAGGCCTGCCTAGTCCTGTCTGATAAGTCCATGGTATAACAAAGCAATGGGGTCGTATGTATCACTTTTAACCTCTTTTATGTGGAGATTGGCAAATGATCAAAAGAAAAACAATGTTAACCTGGATGTAAGAACTATCATTCTTAACCCGTGATTGATATGAGGCTTATTTTATTTGCCTGACACTAGCAGGAGAAATAACTGTTGATAGCAGTGTAACCCTGGTTACATAAAGAGATGAACCATTTAGCCTATAAGTTTCATAGCTTGTCTTTGCTGAAATTAACATAGTTATTTGAGTAAAAGATTTGGGCAATCCAAATGAAATAACTCTAAATGTCTGCATACTATTTTCTAGCAATATGCTGCTATCTTCAGTAGATAGCAAACTTGATAAAATAGTACCTACGATACCAAACACCTAAATTCAAGTAAAATGCTTGCTTAGATATGAAGAAAAGGACTCCAAAGACGTATTAATATTGCACAAACACTACAAACAACATTTAAAGACAAATTCCACACATGTAGAGTGCACACCACCAAATAATATTTTGCATTTTGGCCATAAACGGCAGTGTTTGAAATTAAGATTGACCCCATCATAAGTGTAAATGTAACACCTAGAAAAGGTAAAAAGTGCTGTAAATAATAATAATAATAATAATAATAATAATAATGTATTTATATAGCGCCCAAAACGTTGGTCCCTGGGCACTTTACAAGCAAAAGGCCCCATCCAAAAGATAAAAATACATTAAAAAAGAATAATTAACATAAAAACTATCAATACACATCATAATATAAGTCAAGCAACTACCATGAAATGTACCAACATGTTTCATAATTTGGCATTTGTAGGTTATTTCCTCCACATTAGGCCCAACATCTCTAGCTTTTTCTTGAATGGTATCATTTTACACGATTTCACTGTTTCCACCAATAGAGCTAAAACCCCTGATCTAATATAGGCAGCCTGTCCTACCTAAGATAGATATCATTGGCCCGTAGCGGGGGAAAATGCTGGTTACCCCCCCCCCCCCCCACACAAAAGTGATTGTTTTTAAGCAGAAGACATCTAGATCTTCAATAAAAACAATGATTTGAATGAACCAGTTTGCTCTAAAGGTGAAAAAATTAACACAAACTTGACCTCTTTACCACACAAAGCAATAGGGAACTGATTTGGTGGTGTGGGACCTTAAGGAACAGGTAACCCAGCATTAAAGACATTCAGGTGGGGTGGGGTGATTAGACCTATTTGGGGGAATTAAAGGGTTTTTTACTTCATGCTATCCAATTTCAAGGCGTCAATCGAGGGAATCAAAACCAAATTTGTATGCATTTTTTTTGCAAGCTACGCGGTCATATGTCCAGAAATGTCATTCTAAAAGCCCATTTCAAACCAAAGCCAGAACTGAATATATAGAAAAATAAATTTGCACGCTACGCGCACATATTTTTAGAAACAGGTAACCCAGCGCTACGGTCATTCGGGTGGTGGGAGATTACACCTATTCGGGGAATTAAAGGGTTTTTATATACTTTAATTATTCTATCCAATTTCAAAGCCCAGCATATGTCAAGGAATATCATGTTATCAGCCCTTTTAAAACCTGACATAGTGGCATAGCCAAAGGGGGTCATTGTTGGCTGTATGGGGGTTAAGATTGGCACCATTGGTTAATTTGACAAGGGGAATCATGGACTTATGAACGACTTTCCTTAAAATATGATATAAAATGAAAATGTCTTAATTTCAAAGATATATGTGCCTGGAGAGCCTTTCCAGGGCCTTCAAAATGGCTGAAAACCTACAGCTCCAAGGGCCCCCTTAACCCTCGCCAGGGCTTCACCCCGGCACCAGACCAGGCCTTTATTTTTTTAGACCCCACATCAATTTCGTGCCCACGGGTAACAAGCATCCTGGCTAAACGCCCATGTACACTGTTTACGTTCTAGGTTAAGAAGAATTGTGAAGACATCTGGTAGTAGTGAATCAATATCCTGTGGTCAAGGGATAAGACAGTAAGTGTATATTAGTAGTAATTATTTGCATGTTTGAAATGTTTGCCGGCAATTCTCAGTATATCAGTGGTTTGGTATGTGCATTTTTTAATTTTTTAAAAATCAATTGACAATTTACATGATTTATGCTGTTACCTGCCCGGCCCTATACCTGCCTATACCCTCTGATTTTACTCGCATTGATTTACTGATAGTGATAGCTTTGTGATGCGGGGCGCTATGGTGGTTCCCAATTTCAGCTGTTCAGGAATTCTGGCGTAATATGGCGCCGTCAATATTAATGAGTCCCTTGTATGGTGCGGTACCAATTGAACTATTGCGTAAACATGGTAAACTTAACTTTTGAGTCACGAGAGAACAATTTTTGAGAAAAGATGGGATACCGCCCTGGTTTGACCGTGGCGTTGCTTATAACAATAAGGCAAAAAACAAGAAAGAGGTTGTGTTGCCCTCACCTACCGACCCTAAAACTCTTGTTATGTTCGTCGCCCGCGCCATTTAATTTCGTCATGCTTTTCACCATCACTGAAAATAAAAAGCGAGTCATCATCGTAAAACTGAGTCAATTTGTCTCCACAGTGACACTTTATTGATCAAAATGAGTCATTTTGTCTCCACAGTAACCCCATTTATGAAAAGTGAGTCACTTGACTCAGAAAATATTTTGTATGTACTTGCCATGCCCGCACCGACGCGACACCAGCACACCAGCTCTAGTCTTACTTAGCCTTATTTACACACTGTCACTATCTCGAGTCACAATTTAAACAAAATTGAGGGTCTTGCTCTATTAGTACGGTATTATATTTTATTATGAATTTTCCCGGATGAATTCTGTTACGAATATCACTAGCGTGAGAATTCATGCTCACACAGCATACACTAACAGCACCATCCAACTTATCGCAACTGTTGGTTGGCTTTGGCTTTTATAATAACGTGACCATACAATACAAGTGCAAAATGTGCAAATATTACCCAAATTAAACCATTCAGGTTTACGTTATAAAGTACATTGATTAAGAATATGTTGGCAATATTTTCACATGTTTAAATAATTATTATAGAATACAACAATGCATCCTATTTTTAAAAATAGGTTGTGTTTTGTATCATAATTGCTTTATTTGTCATGATTGTTTTAAGTTTTACAAAGATTGTACGATGGTTAATTAATTAGACTGCACATAAAGTGTAATAAATCACAAATATTTTTTAGTGGAACATGAATACAGGACCAATGCACTGATAAGTCAACCAAAGGCTAAAATTGTTCTTGTCATGTAATTGTTAGGCGGTAGAAAAGTATGGTTTGCGTACAATCTTGTGTAAAATTCACATACCGAAACCTGGTGGTGGTACATATCGTGGTTTTTGTCTTTCCATGATGTAACAACAGTATGTGGCTTAAAGCAATACTTGACAAATTGTGCTTCTGATTTGAATTACAAAGTATCTTTTTAGTTTCTACGTATTGGGAAATATGTAGCTTTGAATTTTAATGAGACGGTCACTTGTGCTTGCTCAATGCTAGCCTATAATTTGCTTTGTAATTCAGATTGGTTGAGAATATCAAAATCATGTATGTATATGATAAGCAAGTTTGATAATGGACCTATGGCACATATAATCTCCTGGCCACAGTAAATTTGACATACGCGGGCGCTGCTTTGGTCAGCTACGTGCGCATGCTTGAAAACTCACAAAATGCAGCTAACCAATCAGAGCCGTAGTGCGCACCACAGATGACCGTTGCACCGTTTTGGGGTGAGGTTGAACTCTCGTACTTTACGCGAGTGCAACCTGATCATGTGACATGCGTCCATTTAGAACAGAGTGCATTCTGGAAAAAAAACCTCTCAGTGGGATTGGGAAGAGACGGGATACAATGCACTGGGTTGCTGCCTGATTCTGAATTATCGAACTAACTTAATTGTGTATTATTTAATGTTTAAACTCATGACACTTCACTTACTGTATAACAAAGCAATGGGGTCGTATGTATCACTTTTAACCTCTTTTATGTGGAGATTGACAAATGATCAAAAGAAAAACAATGTTTACCTGGATGTGAGAACTATCATTCAGCCAGAACTATCATTCAGCCAGAACTGAATATTATATAATAAGATAAATTTGCACGCTACGTGCCCATGTTTTTAGAAACAGGTAACCCAGCGCTACGGTCATTCGGGTGGTGGGAGATTACGCCTATTCGGGGAATTAAAGGGTTTTTATATACTTTAATTCTATCCAATTTCAAAGCGCGCATATGTCAAGGAATATCATTTTATAAGCCCTTTTAAAACCTGGCATAGTGGCATAGCCAAAGGGGGTCATTGTTGGCTGTATGGGGGTTAAGATTGGCACCATTGGTTAATTTGACAAGGGGAATCATGGACTTATGAACGACTTTCCTTAAAATATGATATAAAATGAAAATGTCTTAATTTCAAAGATATATGTGCCAGGAGAGCCCTTCCAAGGCCTTCAAAATGGCTGAAAACCTACAGCTCCAAGGGCCCCCTTAACCCTCGCCAGGGCTTCACCCCGGCACCAGACCAGGCCTTTATTTTTTTAGACCCCACATCAATTTTGTGTCCCACGGGTAACAAGCATCCTGGCTAAACGCCCATGTACACTGTTTACGTTCTAGGTTAAGAAGAATTGTGAAGACATCTGGTAGTAGTGAATCAATATCCTGTGGTCAAGGGATAAGACAGTAAGTGTTTATTAGTATAGGTTTTCCCAGTTAGTTTAACACTTTATTCATTATATTTCATATCTCGTTAAGTTTGAATTCGTCCCAAAATTTTGAAGGTTGCATTTGTTAAAGTAAATTTCGTCTTTGGTCAAGTATATTCATATTTTGCGCAATGAATTTCATTTAATGTTCATTTTATTTTGTCCTTACACACTTCCATTTCGTCTGATACAGCGGTAACCTACTAATGTAGGCCTATACATTTATTTCGTCTTTGATCAAATAGTTTCATATTCAGTTCACTTTATTTCGTCCCATGTGGAACGTCCTGCCTAGAAGCATGTAAAATCCAGCTATAGGCCTATACGTTTTATATATATATATATATATATATATATTTTCTTTCTTTCTTTCTTTCTTGTTCGTTCTTTTTTTCTTTTATTTCATATGATTTATATCACCAACATTCTTGAATGACTTAATGGGACTTTGTGCAAGTTGTTTGCACTTTGGTGTGGTATCTTTAGAGTGGTAAAACCATGCAAAAACAATATCCACGTTTTCAGTTTTATGTAGGCCTATACACCTGACGAATATATGTGATAAAAGTATTAAAAATAATGAACAAAGACGAATTATATTTGTGCATAGACCCGCTACCCATCAGGTGATACGAATTCAATCCTTCCTTGACGAAAAGAAATGACCAATGAATTAAATGAAATGGTCATACTTTGAAATATAATGCTCATTGACGAAATGTATCTAACAAAATGCGTAAGTCAGATTTTGGGGACGAATTCTAACTTAACGAGATATGAAATATAATGAAAAAAGTGTTAAACTAACTGGGAAAACCTATAGTAATTATTTGCATGTTTGAAATGTTTGCCGGCAATTCTCAGTATATCAGTGGTTTGGTATGTGCATTTTTTAATTTTTTTAAAATCAATTGACGATTTACATGATTTATGCTGTTACCTGCCCGGCCCTATACCTGCCTATACGCTCTGACTTTACTTGCATTGATTTACTGATAGTGATAGCTTTGTGATGCGGGGCGCTATGGTGGTTCCCAATTTCAGCTGTTCAGGAATTCTGGCGTAATATGGCGCCGTCAATATTAATGAGTCCCTTGTATGGTGCGGTACCAATTGAACTATTGCGTAAACATGGTAAACTTAACTTTTGAGTCACGAGAGAACAATTTTTGAGAAAAGATGGGATACCTCCCTGGTTTGACCGTGGCGTTGCTTATAACAATAAGGCAAAAAGCAAGAAAGAGGTTGTGTTGCCCTCACCTACCGACCCTAAAACTCTTGTTATGTTCGTCGCCCGCGCCAATTCATTTCGTCATGCTTTTCACCATACATGCCATGCCCGCACCGACGCGACACCAGCACAACAGCTCTAGTCTTACTTAGCCCTATTTACACACTGTCACTATCTCGAGTCACAATTTAAACAACACTGAGGGTCTTGCTCTATTAGTACGGTATTATATTTTATTATGAATTTTCCCAGATGAATTCTGTTACGAATATCCCTAGCGCGGGAATTCATGCTCACACAGCATACACTAACAGCACCATCCAACTTATCGCAACTGTTGGTTGGCTTTGGCTTTTATAATAACGTGACCATACAATACAAGTGCAAAATGTGCAAATATTACCCAAATTAAACCATATGTTGGCAATATTTTCACATGTGTAAATAATTATTATAGAATACAACAATGCATCCTATTTTTAAAAATAGGTTGTGTTTTTGTATCATAATTGCTTTATTTGTCATGATTGTTTTAAGTTTTACAAAGATTGTACGATGGTTAATTAATAAGACTGCACATAAAGTGTAATAAATCACAAATATTTTTTTAGTGGAACATACGGAACCAATGAACTGATAAGTCAACCAAAGGCTAAACATTTTCTTGCCATGTAATTGTTAGGCGGTAGAAAAAAATGGTTTGCGTACAATCTTGTGTAAAATTCACATACCGAAACCTGGCGGTGGTACATATCGTGGTTTTTGTCTTTCCATGATGTAACAACAGTATGTGGCTTAAAGCAATACTTGACAAATTGTACTTCTGATTTGATTTACAAAGTATCTTTTTAGTTTCTACATATTGGGAAATATGTAGCTTTGAATTTTAATGAGACGGTCACGTGCTGTGTTTGCTCAATGCTAGCCTATAATTTGCTTTGTAATTCAGATTGGTTGAGAATATCAAAATCATGTATGTATATGATAAGCTAGTTTGATAATGGACCTACGGCACATATAATCTCCTGGCCACAGTTTGACATACGTGGGCGCTGCTTTGGTCAGCTACGTGCGCATGCTTGAAAACTCACAAAATGCAGCTAACCAATCAGAGCCGTGAGGTCGAGATTACGTAGTGCGCACCACAGATGACCGTTGCACCGTTTTGGGGTGAGTTTGAAATCTCGTACTTTACGCGAGTTCAACCTGATCATGTGACGTGCGTCCATTTAGAACAGAGTGCATTCTGGAAAAAATCTCTCAGTGGGATTGGGAAGAGATGGGATATAAACATCGGTGTAAATCACGCCAACAGTAATACACAGGGATCCCAGTGGTGGTATGCCTTACAAATTCAAAGTATTTTAAGCATTCTGGGCAGTGATCCACAACTTCCAGCACCTGTTAACGTAAGTAATGGGGATATAGCGGGAGAATTTGCGTGTACCTGGCATATCCGGACTGTGCTATCCCACAATGCACTGGGTTGCTGCCTGAATTATCGAACTAACTAAATTGTGTATTATTTAATTTTGAACTCATGACACCTCACTTACTGTATAACAAAGCAATGGGGTCATATGTATATCACTTTTAACCTCTTTTATGTAGAGATTGGCAAATGATCAAAAGAAAAACAATGTTTACCTGGATGGGAGAACTATCATTCTTAACCCGTGATTGGTAAGAGGCTTATTTTATTTGCCTGACACTAGCAGGAGAAATAACTGTTGATGAGCAGTGTAACCCTGGTTGTGAACATTCCCAGGTGTAGAAAGAGCCAGTGCCAGAATCCATTTATATTCTGGCAGAGCTTTCTTAATTATTTGCTCCGTGGCGCCCATTAAACCTTTTGAATAAATGTTTTATCAACTTTTTACCGATGTATACATTTTATTCACAATTATTACATAAAACTAGAGAAAGTACCCAAGGAAATGAGAGGGTTTACATTTGTCAGTCTTTTGGTATATCGGAGAAACAGGAAAATAACTGTTGAAGACTGTAAATGGGTTTTGTTTCTGTTCAGTTTATTTCCAATTGTAAACAAAGGGCCAAATGGCTGTGTGTTGGGGGGTGGGGGGGGGGGGGGGGGGGGGGTGGCGGGTGTGTTGGGGGGGGGGGTGGCAGCACTCATTCATAACATTGTAATCATCGGGTGCTTTGCAAGGCTAGAATTGTCTACAGGAAAATAATGTAGGGGTCTTTTCATTTTTCTTTATGAAAAAACTGGTTGATTTAATGTAATTTCAGGATTTTACTGGCGTATGAATACACATCGATTTGCGGTAAGAAGCCATATTTCAGTATCGAAAATACAGGCCTGTTCTAAAGGGGCATTGATAGAAAAATGTAATTGGTCACTCCGACCTGAACATTAGATACGATTAAATAAAATCGGTAGTATACAATCACAAATGTTCATGATATGAGTTGCAAGGTAACTCGAAATATTCATGATCTTCCAAAGCTTTCGTATTCACCCTTAAAGGGGCATAGAGAGATTTCTCAAAATATGGAATTCAACATTTTTACCTTGTTTAGATAGATGATACAGTTAAGCCCACAATTATTCATACCCCTTGGAAAATATGAGTTTTTTGCGTTTTTCTCATATCTATACCAGCTGGAGTGGTGGAACTTTCGCTTTACACTAAAGACAATTAGTTTGCAAGTACAAATCAATATATTTGGTCTCAACATTTTTTGCATAACAATAGAATTGAACAAGAATTGTGTTTTTATGCCTGTCCAAAATTATTCATACCCCATACCAACTCTCAGGATTGAGGCCACTTTTTGTGATAATACACATGTTTTTGACATTCCAAACATTCTTTATATTGTGTGATAGGCTTTTATATTGTTATGTAATTATTCCATGATGTGTGCATACAATGTGGATGCATTACAAATGTGTCCTATTGAATGTACAATGAGGGATATTATAGGACAACACTCTAGCTCATTGACAGCATGGCGAAGAAGATCAATAACTTTTTTGTGCATATTGTGAATGCTCACAGAGAGGGGAAAGGCTACAGAGCTATTTCGAAACAATTCCAAGTGCAAGAATCTACCAGACAAAGCATAATTAGCAAGAACAAGACGTTCAACTCACTAAAAAACATTGAAGGATGCAGTCGGAAGCCAGCGGTGTCCCCTTGTTTGGCAAGAAAAGTATTGTGAAAGGCCAACAACAATCCACAGATCACCATCAATGCTCTCCTGAACAACCTTGGCAATTATTGGACCAAGATATCATGGCAGACACTCCAGCATATATGGCACATGAGAGGTCTCCATGGAGGCCGACCAAGAAAGACTCTACTCCTTAAAAGAGACACAGAGAAACTTGTCTTGCATCTTAAACAACCCCAACACTGAAGACCAAAAACTTGGATCTTTGTCCAGAAGTGCTCTTGCAAATGCTAGATGAGTTTCTCATTGTCTCTTTTCAGGAGTAGAGTCTTTCTTGGTCGGAGTCCATGGAGAACTCTTGTGTACTATGTCTGCTGGAGTGCCTGCCTTAATATCTTGGTCCAAGACTCACCAAGGTTGTTCAGGAGATCATTGACGGTGATATGTGGATTGTTGTTGGCCTTTCACCATACTTTCCTTGTCAAACAAGGGGACACTGTTGGCTTCCGACCGTGTTCTTCAGGGTTTTTAACTGATTTTAACTGTCTTGTTCTTCCTAATCATGCTTTATATGGTAGAATTTGGCACTTGAAATTACTTCGAAATAGCTTTGCAGCCTTTCCCTTCTTTGTGAGCATTCACAATGCACAAAAAGGTCCTCACTGAGTTATTTGATCTCCTTCGCCATGCTGTCAAAGAGCTATTGTGTTGTCCTATAATATCCCTCAATGTACATTCAGTAGGACACATTTGTAATGCATCCACATTGTATGCACACATCATGGAATAATTACATAACAATATAAAAGCCTATCACACAATATAAAGAATGTTTGGAATGTCAAAAACATGTGCATTATCACAAAAAGTGGCCTCAATCCTGAGAGTTGGTATGGGGTATGAATAATTTTGGACAGGCATAAAAACACAATTCTTGTACAATTCTATTGTTATGCAAAAAATGTTGAGCCCAAATATATTGATTTGTACTTGCAAACTAATTGTCTTTAGTGTAAAGCGAAAGTTCCACCCCTCCAGCTGGTATAGATATGAGAAAAACGCAAAAAACTCATATTTTCCAAGGGGTATGAATAATTGTGGGCTTAACTGTATATATAGAAACCCTCTCATGTAAGATTTCTTCCAAAAAAATCAGTAAAAATGAAAAATAAAGACATTTTCTCAGCATTTCCGAAGGTATATTAGTGCTTTTCACTTTTTTTTTGTATTTTGGTTAAAAATCACCACCAATTGAATCAGGGAAGTGAGGTCATGACTGCACCACGCAACAAGCCATCATAGTCCGGACGGCACGCTTTAAACAGCGTGGGACTCCAGAAATCAAAAAGTAAACAAAAGCGTGGGGGTTAGAATATTTCTCATATAAAGGGTGTAGTTGTATAAAGCGTGGAGATAAAATAAAAAGGGTGGGGGTTAAACAAATCACATGCAGATAAAGTAGTTTAATTCATTTTGAAAGAAATTGTAAAAAAATAGGACATTTGCCACCATGCAATTTCAGCGCATTATTTCAATCACGTTTCAACATTTTCCGACGAATGTTTTGGTACGGACAGCCCGTCTCCCATGAATCATATCGTATTAAGGAAGGGTCTATTCGCAGTACGATACTGCGGATAAGAAGGGGTTGCCAACTTATTCGCAGTACGATACTGCGGATAAGAAGGGTTGACCAGCTTATTCGCAGTACGATACTGCGGATAAGAAGGGGATGCTAGCTTATTCGCAGTACGATACTGCGAATAAAAAGGGGTTGCCAGCTTATCCGCAGTACGACAGTGCAACAGTTTAACTGACTTTTTAACGTTTTATGTCTCCTTTATAAGGGAAGTGTCAACCCTTTTTGGCGCAAAATGATCAAGCATTGTAACTTTTAACTATAAATGTGTACATAAAAGTATATATATTTTTTAATGGAATGAGTCAGAGTCAGAGCTGACTCTATTTTGGGTATCAAATCGCATTCAAATCGATTTTGACGCCCAAAAAGGCCCTAGTAGTTGAGAGGGTAAACTCCGGGGGTAAACTACAACTAACCTAATCGATTTTGGCGCCAAAAAGTTAGGGTCTCAGGGTTAGTAGTTGAGAAGGGGGGGGGGGGGGTAAACCACTAACAAAACACCCTCTTATGTCATTAATATTGATTTTGGTGCCAAAAGAGTTACCGGGTCTCATAGTAGTTGAGAGCTGAGACTAATATTACTATAAAGAGATAGGAAGTTATATTGAGTCTCAGGTTGAGAGGGAGTAAACTACTAACCTCAACAAGTCAGGGTCTTAGGTTAGTAGTTGAGAGGGGTAAACTCAGTTCCCAAAATGTTGGTGAGGGAGGGCAACCAACCAGTTTAATGTTAGCCTAAAATTAATATGGACAACAAATTGATCGTCAAAGCTTGTTCGAAATATACAAAAAAAAAAACATGTTCCGGATTCTGGATGATAGAGTAAATATTTTAATCAACTGCAAAACAAACTTCTGGAATTACAGTACATCAATACATAATATGTGTAAAAGTCTCCCTTGTCACCATCAATAACGAATGCAATTGTATCAGCATTTTACATGGTTATAGGGTGGTATTCCAACATATTTAAAACATTGTTTTAATCAAGTTTTTCTTTTGTTTTTTTTAGTAGAAACAACAATAATGGCATAATAATTTTTGATGTTCATCTTGAATTCTGAAGTTAAAAAAATTCAACATGACATTGTGTCCCTTTCTTTAAGTAAAAAGTCAAATAAACTTTCATTTCTCTGAAGTGCCAGTGACCAAAGCATTAATTGTATATTTGCAAATGTTAATAACTACTAGTGAAAGCTTGAGGGATGGACCAAACGACATCCGGGTATTTTCCAGGGTATCTGATTTGTGATTGGCTATAAACCGTACTGCGAATAGTAGACAAACTGTTATAATTCGCAGTATCTTACTGGGAATAGCCAGTTCGTATCGTAAATTCTGCTCTATTTTGCCATATTTCAAAGCCAGCTTTTAATTTGCTATGTTGGTACCACCCAAAATATTACTGTTGTGCCCTAGAATTATTTATTTTGATGATGGAAATGTGCCAAAAGTAGGTAGTATTTTGATATCATCAACTTCCGAAAACTTCCGAATTCGGAAGCATTACACTATTTTAGCTTAATAATACCAGGGAGGTGTAATTAGTAATAACATCTCTCTGATAATACATTGCATGCATGACGCAAATTTGATGGACCCCTAAAAAGCTCTTGGGATACAAAAATGTCCCATTTTCGGTATAAAGGGTGGGGGTTGAACATTCCCAAATAAAAAGGGTGGCTCTGTAAAAAGGGTGGGGGTAAAATAAAAAGGGTGGGGGTCTGACCCCTGTCCGGACAGTGCCCATGGGTTGTCTTCAAGGTTATTTTGAATAAACATGAAACAAATAAGTAAGAAGCCATCTGTAGCCTTTTAGATGAATTTGGGTATAGTTTCGATGTGATTTCATCGAAACTCAAAACGGTTTAAAATCCATGAGTTTCACATGAAATACTGCAAATTAAGCTCTATAATTTAGTGGCAGTTAGTACCTATATAAGCATTGCGTATGTGAAAAACCCAACTTCTGAAAAAATTGAGGGCTCACTCCATGAAGGATCTCTTAACCTTAACCTTCCTTAACCTTTACAAAACACTACGGCAAAAAACAATGTCCACACGCATACTACAGCATTTGATTGGATGACATCATCAACCGAAGTGCTATGTATATACACGCTGTCCCAAAATTATTATTACCCATCGATGCCCAAAGTTCATTATTTTTTTCATCATCAAAATCAATGGGATTATGTCCGTTGTTTTTTATCATCTTTGTCATACTGCACCCTTTCATTAGAATTTTTGGTTATTAATATCGGATTTATCAAACTCAAGATACACTCCATTATGTAAGACATGGTGATTTCACCTTTTTGACAAAGTGCTAAAAATTACAGCTTGTTTGAAAGAAACATGCATTCTCATAATCTCTTGGCTAGTAATATAATCTTGTGTTTCTTTCTGTTGTAACTGTTATAGTTATGTCTGTTCAAATCATTAATAATTCTTCACTTTATAATTCAATTTGAAGGGTAAATTTTATTTGACAAGTGTTTAGGGACTTCTAAATAGCTAATGAACATTACGGTTCCGTTCCCTGTATGTTATCCAATTTTCTTGACCATGGCTTTGATGCTTTATCGAGGGTAATAAATCATCCCCTCCTACACCATTTATCTGATTTATTTCACACCACCTGTGTCTTGCCAGCGTGCTTGCTACCATTTCCACTGCTGTCCTAAGCATGGCTCAAGGTTCTTTAGTCTGGGTGTAACTAGAAGCCCTATACAGGGTGAATCAAAAATAAATTGTGCATGATTTGATGCGTGCATTGAACCATAGAATTCTTGTTGTCTGTATAAAGCGTTGTTAATATAGTTTATCCCGGGGTTTATCCTCCACAAAAATGAAAGTAATCGACTAAAAAATAAGCAAATTATACTGTTTTGTAAACTGTCCGCATTTTTCGCCATTGCAATGGGATTTACACAGTTAAGACATGAATATTGCAGCAGCATGATGATATGGAGTGAGAGTCTACAAAAAAGAGTGTTGGAGTGTTGTGCCTGTAAGTTAGTACAGGTTCTTGGTACCGTACTGACGTATGCATAGTCCCATACTCGATTTAAGTCCCACCCCCTAATTGAGCTTATATCTCAGACTAGGATGGGCACCCGTCTTAAGTCCCAGGGGTAAAAGGTAGTGTACAAGTCTTAGAAAAATTACTTTCAGTAACTCAGCCGGACACAAACATCATTGAACTTAATTAAAAGTAGGCATGAGTTATCCCTGTGCAATTTCTCTTACGTGACACAGATCATTCTATACGTGTGTATAACGGGTACCCGTATCATCCCGCACTCCGTGAGGGTCTGGGAGTAGAAATCATCCCCGCTATAACCTGCAGAGTGCATAAAACCAAGTGTAGCGTTCGATTTAACTGGCGTGGGATCTCGAAATGCGACACACTTTTGAAGATTTGCAATGCTATTGCACAAATATGTAGCAAAAACTGACGCAAAAAGATTCCCTAATTGATATTTGATCACGTACCATCAAAGCTAAACCAACAAAGATAGAGTTTCATCTTCAAATAACTAGAAAAAGTATGATAAACTCTGAAGTATCGGCAGTTATATTTCGTTTTTCGTTAGAGTCAAAATTGCCATTGCTTTACATGTAGGTGCGCAGAATTTTTTCTGTCGGTTTAAGATTAACAAAATGGCGGATTTCTGCGCAACTCGGAGAATGTAATAATCATGACGTCACTTCTGATGCTAGTCTTGTTCTCGTGCCGCCAAGTGTTACGAAAAGGAGCCAATAAAAATTACTTGGAATCAATCAAGTGGTGCACCACGGATACAAGGAATCATAACAAAATGGCGCGCGATCGTTAGAAGATGTAAACAATTACGAAATCCATCGTGACTCGTGAGCGAAATAATGCCTGTAATTCCTTGTGTTTTGTTACTAAAAATTTGTTAGTTTAAATTGTAAAATCTAGATTTAAATTTTCATGCACACATGGGCACCCGATTTAAGTCCCACCCCCTAATTTACCTATATTTTGGGGTTAAAAAAAGGTTGGGACTATACACGCGTCAGTACGGTATATTAAATGAGCCAACGGTGGTAAAACATTGGAGAAATAAATAATACTTCACAATCTAAAAATATTGCACAAATGAAATGTTCTGAAGACACTTTGTTTCTTGATATTTGCACTTGAACATGGCCACCATTTTGCTGAAGGCATGATGGTGCCCTGTCCAACATGTTGCGAACAGCTCGTGTAACCATTCCCCTGTTGCGTGTAGCCTGTCACTTCGGCTTTGGCACGTGCCTCCACTTCTTGAAGACTTCTTGCCTTCTTGGTCTGTAACAGGTAATGCTTGTATTCAGATTTGCCTTTTCATTTGACAACTCAGTATCAGACTATTGATTACTTATCCCAGAGTGAAAGAATGATTTTACAGGAACATTTTGATAATTAATGTGATAATAATTTTAGCAAAACCAATGTTGCTGAGAGGAGCATGTTGGCGCAGCGGATTGTTCTCTCGCCTTGCACCAATGAAACCCGGGTTAATTCTGTGCACGACCGCGGGCTTTATGTGCATTTGGTTTATCACGATCCATGCACGCTTTCGCAGGTTTTCTCCGGTTACTCCGGTTTCCTCCTGCTTTCAAAATCAGTGATCAGTTGTTTCGGTTATCAAAAACTTCCTTGACCCAATGGTATTTGGGGAGCTGCATTGAAAAATGGTGGATGTTACAATCTAAGTGCGGATAGTGGTTTGCGAAGGAATTGGCTGCACCCTAGATGATGCGATCTGATTCTGATGATTCACCAGCAGTGAAATTACAGCACTTTGCACCCTTTCGTAAAGGCGCTATATAAATACTGATTATTATTATTAATATTATTTGTGTGTAAATCCCATTGGAATGGCGAGAAAAAAAAATGCGGTCAGTTTATGAAACTTGCCACAGTTTGCTTAATTATTTTTTAAGTCGATTACTTTCATACTTTGGGAGGATAAAGTAGATTAACAACGCTTTATACAAATAATAAAAATTCCATGGTTATATGCACGCATCAAGGTCAAATGGTCGCTTCAAATCGTGCACAGTTTTTTTTTAGTCACCCTGTATATTACTTTTGAGAAATGTTGTGTTAGGAAATTTAAACTTTTAACTTCAATTTGTCATAGAAACTAGTGCTATATCATTTGTTTTAAAAGCAAAAGTTCAAATTTTGAGGGAAAAAAAATCACATTATATTATCCGAAGAGCAGATTTTAGTTTTAAAACTAGCCCAAATCTGGCTTATAAAGTCACCATGTGTGCCAAGTCATGTGGCAAGACTGCGGTGTGCATGGCCCCTCCTTTGGACATGCCACTGCTCATGCCATGTCTATCTGTCAATCTCTGTAGGTTAATCCAAGCTTTTGGATTATCAGCTAGCCCCCCCCCCCCCCCCCCCCCCTCCCCTACCTCCTTTGGACATTCCACTGATATTCTAAGTGGGGGTGTGACGAGGCCTTTTATCTACCGATTGACTTCACACCGTTTGCCTTATTTTCTGTTCACGATTTAAAAAAAACTCTATTCACATTAATCGAGCCATAGTAAAAGGATAAGATACATTTTGATTTACACTGACTTCTAAAATTATATTCCTGTACATAATGCGCGCATAGCGCTCACAAATTTGCTAAATATTTTAATATTAATCTACCGTTCCGATTCCCGACCGACGTCTTGAAATGGATGGAAATTAAGTCTAAACCCCTTAAAAAATATGAACTTGTCGAATGGGTGCAATTCCGCCAAATGATAGTCAAATGAGGGGGATTTGTGCCCCCCTCCTTGGACATGCCACTGCTCATGCAAGGTCTGTCTCTTCTTTACACTGCAAACAAGTTGTGGTCAGTTCTTTTTATACATCTTGTTTGTTGGGCAAACTGTTTTACTTATTTGTTGGTCAAGGCTTGCCCAATAATAGTTCAATGTAAATTCTTATTGGGCAAAGTCTTATTTTGACCATTTATTAGGAGTAAAGTTGTTTAATCTTTTGGCCACCTATTTTATTTATGATTGTTGAGCAAAATAAATTACATGCAGTTTGGCAACTTTGTGGTAAAATTGTGTGAATTACGCTTGCTGTGTAAAAGATGTAAATAAATGTGAGTTTCTCTAACTTATCCCTAACCCCACAGTCCCCACTGAATCTCACTAAATCTCACTGCCAGAAACTATCTCCAGGCACGTGCTGCTGCATTGCTGCGATGACGTCACCTACCGCGGGCATATGTGGCCACAGAGTTTGTGGCCGCATAGCCGCTAGGGAGTTAGTTCAGTTGGTAGAGGGACAGACTTTCTGCTCGAATGTTCATAGGCCTATACGTACACTTGTTTTGTTAAAAAGGTCCCGCGATCGAATCCCGGGGGGTGCTGGGTGATTTTTCGGGTAAAAAAAATAGCACTCCCCCCCCCCCCCGATACGCACAAAAAACTAGCTTTACTGGTTAGGGTTAATAAATTTCAATTTTTGATGTGCATTAAGTAACTACGTTACTTGCCTCATGTCATTCTGACCGCTGCATATGAAGAAATAATCAACCAAATTGTATGACAACATAGTTGTAACAATGGGATGTATGTGTTAGACCACTAGTAACTCATATCCCGGAATTTTTGCTCTGTTAACATAGTTCAAATTCCAAAATGGTTGCCAAATGCCCCCCCCCCCCCCCCCCCCCAAATGGTCCCGAGTGGCTGCAAAAATGGTCAAATTCCATAAAATGGGATATCAACTTAAATGTATGATGAAAATATAGTTTTAATGATGGGATGTATGTACTAGACCACTAGTAACTCTTACATAGTATTTTTGCTTTGTTAACATACTTAGAAATCCAAAATGGCCCCCAAAATGGGTCCCAAAATGACTGAACAAATTGTTGGAATTCCATAACATGGGATAATATCAATAAATGTATGATTAAAGTATAGTTTTAACATTGGGGTGTATGTATTAGACCACTAGTAACTCATATCCAGTATATTTGCATTGTAATAACATACTTTAAAACCAAAATGGCCGATGTAAAAGAGTTCCAAAAGGAGCTAACTCACTAAAAGTGAATTAGGAGAAAAGCAATGTTTTTTAAAATGAGGAGGATGTTGCACTTCTTTGATTATGCCAATTTTCTGCCATATGAAAGATACCATACGTGGAAGCTTAAAAACTGGTTTGATTTCATTTTTTGATTTTCACTGTATTTCCTATGTCTTTCTTTATTTTCGGATATCAGTGGAGTTAGCTCCTTTTGGAACAAAAATGTTTCGACCAATTTTCAAAACCTCTTTACCAAACAATTTGTATTTCCAAATAATGTACACCTTAAAGACAATATAAAATCACATTGAAAACAGAAAACCGCATTAAAATACCTTTTCAACTTTTTTAATTATGATGATTTTATATTTTGTGAGAAAACTGAAAATTTGGACATTTTGGCACATTTTTTGAAATAACAACAATTTTGTTCGTGTGCAATTTTCAAAACAATAATCCCATACATTTTACGTTTTCTTCATTGCATTTTATTAAGGACATTCCTATCAATGTTTTACCATGATAAAAGAACCATATTTCCACCATTTTGGCTTAAAAAATAGTGAATTATATTCAAATTTCCGGAAATTACCGAGGTCCATAACTTTGGACCCGAACATGCTACAGATGTAGAACAAAGTTTAAAAGTTGTATTTGTAACTCTCTTTCATGTTTTGCACCTAACTCATTTTTTTCAAAAAGGTGAGTTAGCTCCTTTTGGAACTAAGCTCTTCATTAATGTAAAAATAGTCTACATGAGTGTATGATAATCCAAAATAGATATTGTAAGAGTGTATATTACATCAAATTCACCAAATAGCATTATTCTAAACTGCTAAGCTATTGCTTTTAGAAATACAGGGTGTCTCAAAAAAAATTACAACGCACCATTAGGCGATCATAACTTCCTAATTAAAGTATCTGAAATTTACAATTAAAACGGTAAAATGAGGCCAAATTAGTTTTCTACAATTGGAAGAAAACAGCGTTTGATTTTGTTAAGTAATTATGGAGGTATCTGTGATTACGTAAGAGTAGTCACGGAACACTATCATCCAAGTTTGCATATCTTGACAGATTTTCACTTGCGCATCTGGTTACTTACTCATTAATGTTCAATTAGCCAGCACTGTTTAATACTATGATAACAAAGTTCAATTTGTGATCTAAGAATACTGAATAATCGATCATAACACTCATAACACTCAGAAAACCAAAAACAATACAACTCATTGTAAGGAGAGAGATATGACCATACTCTTTTAATATAAACAAAACATTTATTTTGTTTTCAATTGCGATACTAATAATTTGACCATCATGCGCAAAATTGGCGATAATTTTATAATATACATGATTTCGGCCTTCAAGTTGAAAATGTGAAGACTAGAAGCTTGATAAGTTGTATGCGCGATGTCAATAGCTCTTGAACTTGGTTTAATAACGACAATGTTCATATTTACTAAAATTACTATAATTTTGTTTCCAATTGCTATAAAAAGAATGAACTTATCGTACAAATGTTAAAGTTTACTGTTCTTAAGTATAAAATGTGATGAAAATAATCTAGACAACTTTTATTTTATATTTTGTGTTAAACTTTGGTCTCATCTTGCATATTATTTGGTGTAAAATAACATCAGTACTTTTTATACATCTTGTGTGTTGGGCAAACTGTTTTACTTATTTGTTGGTCAAGGCTTGCCCAATAATAGTTAAATGTAAATTCTTATTGGGCAAAGTCTTATTTTGGCCATTTATTAGGAGTAAAGTTGGTTAATTTTTTGGCCACCTATTTTATTTATGATTGTTGAGCAAAATAAATCACATCAGTTGGGCAACTTAGTGGTAAAATTGTGTGAATTACGCTTGCTGTGTAAAAGATGTATACAGTTAAGCCCACAATTATTCATACCCTTTGAAAAATATGAGTTGTTTGCGTTTTTTCATATCTATACCAGCTGAAGTGGTGGAACTTTCGCTTTACACTAAAGACAATTAGTTTGCAAGTACAAATGAATATATTTGGGCTCAACATTTTTTTTGCATAACAATAGAATTGAACAAGAATTGTGTTGTTATGCTTGTCCAAAATTATTCACCACCCCATACCAAGTCTCAGGATTAAGGGCATTTTTTTGTGACAATACACATGTTTTTGACATTCCAAACATTCTTTATATTGTGTAATAGGCTGTTGTATTGTTATGCAATTATTCCATGATGTGTGCTTACAATGTGGATGGATTTCCGCTCTTTGGTAGCCTTTTCCCTCTTTGGCCTCTTGGTCCTCACTGAGTTATTTGATCTTCTTAGCAAGGCTAAGAATATCAAATAACTCAGTGAGGACCAAGAGGCCAACGAGGGAAAAAAGGCTACCAAAGAGGGGAAAGGCTACAGAGCTATTTCGAAACAGTTACATGTGCCAGAATCCACCATGCAAAGCATAATTAGGAAGAACAAGAAGTTCAACTCAGTAAAAAACATTGAAGGTTGCAGTCGGAAGCCAACGGTGTCCCCTTGTTTGGCAAGAAAAGTATTGCGAAAGGCCAACAACAATCCACAGATCACCATCAAATCCATTCATCAATGCTCTCCTGAACAACCTTGGCAACTCTTGGACCAAGATACCATGGCAGACACTCCAGCAGACATTGCACATGAGGTCTCCATGGAGGCCGACCAAGAAAGACTCTACTCTTAAAAAGAGACACAGAGAAACTCATCTTGCATCTTAGCCAACCCCAACACTGAGGACCAAAAGCTTGGATCTTTGTCAAGAAGTGCTCTTGCAAATGTTAGACGAGTTTCTCTTTGTCTCTTTTCAGGAGTAGAGTCTTTCTTGGTCGGAGTCCATGGAAAACTCTCGTGTGCAATGTCTGCTGGAGTGTTTGCCTTAATATCTTGGTCCAAGACTCACCAAGGTTGTTCAGGAGAGCATTGATGGTGATCTGTGGATTGTTGTTGGCCTTTCACCATACTTTTCTTGTCAAACAAGGGGACACCGTTGGCTTCCGACCGTGTCCTTCAAGGTTTTTAACTGAGTTGAACGTCTTGTTCTTCCTAATTATGCTTTGTATGGTGGAATCTGGCACTTGGAATTGCTTCGAAATAGCTTTGTAGCCTTTCCTCAATGATTTTTCATAAAAGCCTATCCTGCTAACATTTGTCTCGCCTTATCAGCATTTTTTATTTTGATAATTTTTGTACTGACAGTTTAACCAGAACTTGAGTAACATTCAGAATGAGACGTGTGGATGAGCAATTATTAGAGGCAGCTGAGAATGGCGACGTGAATGCATTACAGAAGAGTCTAGACGAGGGTGGGAATGTACATGTGACAAATGATAAGGTGAGTATCCTGATTGTTATTTCCATGTTAAACCCAACAACATCACTTTCTTAAATGTTTTAACAATGTTTGGTGAGAACTTTAGTACCAAACACCAGGTCCTAAGATGATTCTTATAACCCTGCAAAGAGTAAAAGCAAGATATACCAACAGGGTGTGGGGAAATAGGCAATGACGAGGGAGAATAATGTGATAAAACAGATAAATAACAAATAACAATAACACACAGAAATGCACTTGGACAAGCAATACAAATTGCTGTGCAATAAAACAACAAAAATATAAAGTAACATTTCCCAGTTCAAAGTTACCCATCTCATTGGGCAATCATGCAAAGGTACGTTATAGGCTCTGAATAGTTATTTTTTGGGACCCCCTTTAATAACGTGATGCACAATTACCTGACATAGACCCTATGTGCTACTGTTTCATGGATCGCTGATTAGAGATTATAACAATACCCTAACACCATTAGGATAGCATAGGTAACCTATTAGACATTATGTATACAAAAGCCTGAATTATTTAACCAGCTATGTGTAAACATATTGAATTTGATGAAACATGTTTGGCCCAAAAGAACCGATATATATGACCACATTGCTCATACTACAGTTTAAAGGGGCATTGAGAGATGTATAAATGAGCAAATAACGTGAAGATAATCATCAACATATCCCAAATCCAAAATGTCATACAATTCCGACATCGCCTTCATGCCAAAATAAGCAAATAACGGCACTTCCGGGTTGAGATTTGCCGCGAAAGTCCGTGAGTAAAACGATGCATAACTTCCGAATTCAGCACCTGAGTTTCGATATGATCATATCGAAACCAAGAAAATCATGAAATTTTGTATGATAAACGGCGAATGTTGGTAAACTGTTTTAGATGGTAGCTACGAGGGTCATTCAATAAGTTCTATCTCCTACCTCATAACTTTGCTATTATAGAAGCCAGTCATATGAAATATTCCACAATTGAAGCTTTGAATCCCAGCTACAAAATCATAGTAAATTGGTCTGAATACTCATTGTACTTTTCTGGATATGCATTAAAAACCAAACTTCCATTTAGTGCGACGGAAACGGGTAAAAAACAGCCAAATGTCTCCTAAGTGGTATTCATTTGGCCGATTCTAAGAGACAAAAATGTACCTATCGGTCAGTTACAATCATTCTAAGTTACAAATATTTCTTGAACAGACTTTAAACAATACAAGTGACTGATTTCTTGGCAGAAAATGCCCTCTTATTAGCCAGAGGCAGACCA
This sequence comes from Ophiura sarsii, assembly GCA_035610835.1. Lineage (NCBI taxonomy): Eukaryota > Metazoa > Echinodermata > Ophiuroidea > Amphilepidida > Ophiuridae > Ophiura > Ophiura sarsii. The sequence continues at coordinate 27,432,229 of CM069456.1, forward strand.
GGACAGCCATAAAGTTTAACCCTACCCTAGAGAACCGCTGCAAAAGTCATATTTGCTTTTCATAGGAACTAAGAGATATTGATTATACAGGACTAAAATGGATATATTTCAAGTCTCTCGAAGATATATTTTTCTATTACTAGCTACCTGATTAACTATTCTAAATGTTGCATATAAGGAAATCTGATAAATTACTATCGTGTTAAGATTTAACATTCCAGGTATCACTGTGGCTTGACTTGTAACAACGAACGAATATCAGTATTCCAGTATGCTCTAAAGGTGTGTCAATACATTCGAGTTGATATTATACTATTTGCAAGCTACAAAGTTTAATATTGTCTACAATCTGATTTATACATGATAGTATAGCATTATATTCAGAAATCATCCATTGTTTTCTATTTTCAGTATTTAAATCGGGCGGTTGTAACTAATTATACAATACGGAGAGAAAACAAAAAAACATGTATTTCTCTTTGGGGTAATTTTCCGTGTCCGTTGTCCAAAATATCTCTCTGGCTTTGATTGCATCATGACAAAAGTGAGATAGGTATCAATTAGCATTTACTACAAATGTGTAGCTATGATTCAGAGCTATGATTATGACAAATGTCATGAGGCTGACATTCATATTAGCGATGTTACGAGTGAGGAGGTAGAACTTATTGAATGACCCTCGTAGTATATGCCTAAGTATTACTTTGATGCAAAAAAACTGATTTCCAGGATAATTGAGGGCGCACTCCCATACGTATCTCTCAATGCCCCTTTAAATCACAATCCCTTTGGTCGTAAGGTATGCATGTATGCCCGCCAAAATATAACGCAACTGTAGTGCAGTACGTGTTGGGTATCACATGGGTGTTATCCTATTTGTTTGATTAAAGGGATTCATAATCGGACTATAGCTATGTGATAATTTTATAACGTTATCAAAAATTTGAAGATATATGATAAAAAGGCACATGGAATTATACTTCATTTAAACATACAGTCCGACTCAGTTATCCGACCCTCTTCTATCTGGATAACTATGTTATCTGGCTGAAGGATCCCAAAGAAAATAACTTTTTTACATCCTCATGCAGTACCCTTCTATTGTCCCATTTTCAGTGGCGGCACTACGGTGGGCAAGGGGGAGGGTGGAATTCCCCCCCCCCCCAAAAAAAAAAAATTAAATTTAGTTAAAATTAGAAAAAGATAGACAATTTTAGCATAAAAAAGGCAATTTTTTCCATGCTGTGCGCACATTTTCTTACTAAAATAGGTTACATTAGACCAAATGTGGACAATTTTAGCACAAAACAGCTAGACCTTGTCTGTCATCTGTCTTCCAGCTTACATTATTGAGAATCTCGCTGATGGAGATGCCCCTGTCATGGGCCCACGTGGCGGAGCAGGCTCAGACTGAGTGTGCCCTAGGCCTGCACTCTTTGATCGTTGCCATGAGAAAAGCGTAGGTGCCACCTGCATAGGTTCAAAAGGTAAATGATTGAGTTTGTCTAACACTACAGGGAGATCCCATGAAGGCCATATATTGCGTACCCTGGGAAGCTCAATTTCCATGCCCTCAATCAGAAATTTTAGAGGTCGACTACGAACAACGGAACCACCGTCAAGACATAACAGGATTGCTGACAAGTACCCGTAGACAGTTGTGGATTGAAGGCCAATATCGAATCGCGATCTCAAATAATCGGCGACTTCTCCTACATTTGCTGTACAAGGATCACCGATTTGCAGAGCGCACAAGTTAATGAAATGTCTGGCGCGAGAAGAGTAGATTCTGATAGTGGACTGCCTTCTTCTTTTGGTGGCAAGGACTGCAGACTTTCCAGAAAAACCCTCCTTCTCAAAGCGTTGCTTGATAAGGTCCATGCAGTTAATTTCAACTCATCCGTTGCGTGGTACTTTGCTTTGGATCCCGGCATTCTGAGGATGTCTGAGTTCCGAGGAAGACGGATGGGGTTCCAAACTGATAGCATCATGAGTATCTGGAACCATTGGCATTTCGGCCAAAATGGGGCTATCAGAAGTAACTCGCACTTGTCCTCCTGAATCTTCTGGAGGACTCTGTCGATGAGAGGGAGTGGTGGGAACGCGTAGGCTCGCATTTCCTTATATGATATCGATAGAGCGTCCACGGCCCATACCTGAGGATCCTGAGATCTGGAACAATAGATTCGAAGTTGGTTGTCGAGGTTTGATGCAAACAGATCTATCGTCGGGATGTTCCTGAGGGACATAGGTCCTGGAACATTGGTTTCGAGAGAGCCCAGTTGTTGACGTTCATGGATACACCTCTTGACAAGTTGTCCGCCAGTATATTGGCTATCCCGGGTATGTGTGTTGCTGACAGGATGATTCCTCTCTACTGACACCTCCCTGCTTGTTGATGTGAGCAACCACCGAGGAGTTGTCTGATTTCACTAAGATCTTCGTCCCTTTTGATGATGTTTCGAGGTCCTGAAGGGAGTTTCTTACTGCCCAAAGTTCTAACATGCTGATAAGGAATTTTGACTCTTCTGTAGACCATGTTCCCTTGATAGGCAATATATCATAAAGTTTTGAAAATAAAAGTATCTATTTGAAAGTGGAATACATGGAAACAAAGTACTTTTTCATACAAAATGAAGGTTCAACCATGTCTGCAGGCTTGAATAATCACAAAATTATAGCCAAAAATAGTTTGCCTCATATTGACAAAAAATAGTCTAGTCATATGCAGATTTTAAACCTTTTTAGCTTAAATGGGCAATACTTTCATGTTGTCCAGTTGCTTGTGTGTGGTTAGTTAGACATCAGTGAATGCATCCCCAGCCCGCTTCATACTACTCCGCTGGATTTAAAAGAGGAAACATGGAGTTATCCACATATATTAGCTACTTAATTCTTTTAATAAAAAAATAGGAAAATAGAGCGAATTGCGCCCGAACACCAATCACGAACATGCTATTGTAAGAGATCGGATTTATTTCAACAGTCCCATTCGCGTCGTTTTCATTTTTTTGTGTGGGAACAAATCATATAGTCGTATTTTCATCAAATTTCCGTACAAAATACGTCAAACCTTACTAGATGGCAGGTCTGTAAGACTTGTCTTCTGATGGCGTATGCTGGTTCCCTGCACCCTGGATCACTTATCCATAGGTGCACCCTGGATCACTTATCCATAGGTGCAGGTACAGGCAACCGATTGTCGGCCGTAACAGTAAGCTCAACACATTGCATTGTCGTTCTGTTATGGCATAAGGTAAAAAACGATCAACACACTGTAGCTGAGATACCGCATCGAACGCTGAATGCATTGTCGCGCTGCCATAGCTACGGCGCGATGGGGAATGCGCTATGACATATGTGCGTGTGAAGTCCGGCGCTGTGGTTATCGCAGAAGCACGTGTAGTTTGTGCCAATCAACAATTTGTAATCATTCTAAGCGTGACGCTGGCTTGATCGAATTTATTTGTGGATCTATTTTTGTCAATCATGAATACGCATGACTTTTATGCCAGCAAATCAGATTTGAGTGGAAATTGGCGCGTACCTGCATCTATGGATAAGTTGTGTGGAGCCCATTGATGCAGGGAACTAGCATACTGATGGCGGTGCTTGGTGTGAAGATGAAGTTTAGAACTTTTGTTAAAGGATTGTTTAGGGCTTCCTCTTGCGCGTGATGATCCTTTTTTTTAATTTGCGACGTAGTATTTAGTAACGTTGATGAGCCCTGGCAGACGCCCTCATCATACGACCCGACATATCCATGGCCAACCTGGCAGACACATAGGATCTTCTAGACTCCTCCGAAGCCGAACCTTGAATTGGTGGCTGAAGGTCCAAAGGGAGCGCGTTAATGATAGACATTTGGAAAATGCTAAGTCTTCTTATTTGCACGAGGTCCTCTTGTTCCAAGGAAAGGGTGTAATTCCCAATCCTTATTGAAGGTGTCGGGAGATGAAGACTTCCTCTTCAGGTAATTCATAACATCCTTGTCGATAGTCATCGGGCCGACCTCAAATGCCATGTCGATCTTTCCCGGTGGGAAGATGACTCAGATGAGCGTTCTATTCTTAGTGTTCACTTCCCACTCAAAACCGAAGGAGGACGATTCCTGAGTCGTCTAGGTATGTCTAAAGACGTTCGATGGAAAAATGTCCGATGAGTTATCAACTTCATCCCCCTGATCCCTGTTCCTCAGTATAAGACATTTGTCTATCATCCTCGTATAGTCCTCGTCACTATCATCCACATCATCACTGACTAAGTCTGTGGTGTTGACAGAGTTAATAGTAGAGACTGTAATAAGCGGGCGAACGCTAGTTGTTCGGTCGCTTGGAGCGTTATCAAACCCAGATCAATGATTTCCTATACCTAGTGCAACTTGCTGTTGTTATGCGTGGTCATTGAAATCGCCATAACTTTAAAAGTATCCATTCAATTTTCTTGAATGAGGTATCAAACTGCGGAGAAGAAATTTGCTCATTTAATGAATATCTCAGATTTTTGGTACCGATTATCTATTTTGAATTAACCAACCTCAAAGCACCTGGTCCGGGACTTTTTGTGCTAAGGCCTAAAAAAAAGGTGTTTGATTGGCCTAACATGACAAAAACAAATAGGATAGGTCGGTTGTAGCGACGCAAAACGTATCAAAAACGCAAAACGTATTAATTGATACGTTTTGCGTTAACGGTGGGTCAGACATAACAAAAAAGGGACAACTCGACGCAAATCGTATCAATTTTGATACGTTTTGCGACGTACAAACTACAAAAGGGGCAACTTTACGTAAATCGTATCAAAGTGAGGATCTTCCATTTATTGCACTTCCTCCCCCTTTTCCCCCAAATTTTCAAAAATATAGACCCTTTTCCCCAAATGTTGACAATGTAGAACCAGAGTCCCAAAACAGGTAACTATTTGACTTAACCTTGGCCATATTGGTATTGAAGTCAGATTGTGTGTGTCACTGTAGGGGGCGCTTTTTAAAGTGGCTCCGGGCAAAAAAACTTATCACTGCTTTATTATTATTATTATTATTTTTATTAGTGTTATACGGTCAAAACTATCCTTAAGGGGAAAGAAAACAATGAGATAGTGTTATTAGTGTTTGGTTGTGGGTGTGGCTTTAGAGAGCGCTTTTTATCTCCCTGGGGGATGTTGCAGACAGCTTTTTTTTCTCGAAACCTTAATGTATTATTTTATAGATGCATTTTATCCAACAAGCATTACAGACTACAATCAACTTCTATTTATCATTGGCCGGATTTGGTCCGAAACAGGTTTCACTGAATATATCATTGACTTAAGATGTGTTTCTAGCATGTTCAAGTGTTTCTAGCACAGTAAGACATATCGATACGTTTTACGTCAAAGCTATTTTTTCGTTCAAGTAGGATGTTATTCTTCTTCATGGAATGTATGTCATTGGCATTGGAATGTTTCTATCCCATAAAATATGTTGTAAAGAATTGGTATGTTTTGCGTCAAGTTGCCCCTTTTTCACATAGTCTTACGCAAAACGTAACAACATTGATACGTTTTGCGTTAGGGCAGTTTTATTGCTCTATAGTACAACAAAAGAAATATTTTGGAAAACTGTTCACATAAAAATGATGCAATTAGTCTAAACAACACTCCCTATGAATTTCAAGTGTTTCTAGAATTAGTTATTTTTCAGTGCTTTTTGTCCAAAGGAAAAGTTGATACATTTTGCGTTAGAGCAGTTTTTGCTCTAGAGTACAACAAAGGAAATATATGGGAAAACATTTCACAGAAACATGGTGCAATTGGTCTAAACAACCCTCCCTATGAATTTCCCTAAGTGTTTCTTGAATTTGTTATTTTTCAGTGTTATGTTGGCCAAGGACAAGTTGATATGTTTTGCGTTAGAGCAGTTTTTTTGCTCCAGAGTACAAGAAATAAAATATTTTGGAAAACATTTCACAGAAACATGGTGCAATTGGTCTAAACAACCCTCCCTATGAATTTCAAGTGTTTCTAGAATTTGTTATTTTTCAGTGGCTTTTTGCCTGAGGAAAAGTTGATACGGTTAGCGTTAGGGCAGTTATTTTGCTATAGAGTACACAAAACGATATATTTTGGAAAACTTTTCACAGAAACATGGTTCAATTGTACTAAACAATCCTCCCTATAAATATCAAGTGCTTCTAGAATTTATCATTTTTCAGTATTTTTTGGTCTAAGCAAAAGTTGATACGTTTTGCGTTAGAGCAGGTTTTTTTGCTCTAGAGTACAAAAAAGAACTATTTTGGAACACTTTTCAGAGAAACATGGTGCAATTGTGCTAAACAATCCTCCCTATAAATATCAAGTGTTTCTAGAATATGTTATTTTTCAGAGTTTTTTGGCTAAAGAAAAGTTGCCCCTCTTTCACTTAGTCAAACGCAAAACGTATCAAAAGTTGATACGTTTTGCGTTAGAGTAGATTTTTTGCTCTTGGGTATAAAAAAGGAAATATTTCGGAAAACTTTTCACAGAAACATAGTGCAATTGTTGTAAACAACCATCCCTATACATTTGAAGTATTTCTAGAATTTGTTATTTTTCAGTGTTTTTTTTGGCTAAGCAAAAGTTGATACGTTTTGCGTTAGGGACGTTATTTTGCTCTAGAGTACAAAAAATGAAATATTTCGGAAAACTTTTCACAGAAACATGGTGCAATGGATCTAAACAATCCTATAAATATCAAGTATTTCTAGAATTTGTTATTTTTAGTATTTTTGGGCCTAAAGAAGAGTTGATACGTTTTGCGTTAGAGCAGGTTTTTTTTGCTCTACAGTACAACAAATGAATTATTTTGGAAAACTTTTAACAGAATCATAGTGCAATTGTTATAAACAACCCTCCCTATAAATATCAATTGTTTCTATAATTTATTATTTTCCAGTATTTTTTGGCCTAAGCAAAAGTTGATACGTTTGATTTTATACCCCGGCTTGTCCACAGGTGACTCAAGGATGTGTTTACATTTTTGAGGGTCATGTCTGCCATACTTGAGGGTTCGGAGAGGGGTAAGGGAGAGTATTGACGCACATGCCTGATGGTATGTGGCCAGTCAATCCCTCGTTGTAGGTCCCGCACTTGTCTTAAATTGCTCTTATTTATCCTACTAAGCATAGAAGAATAAGTTTTCCCGACTTTTTTCAATTTCATTTGAAATTGCGACATATTGACCCTCTTGGGCACGTGTCATTGAAAGGCTACTAAAACTTATTTGATGTTTGATTCCTCGAGCTCTTCTTTCTCTACTTCATGAAGTAGAACACGCATTGTTCAGCATGACTGAAGGTTGTTACATTGAACCTATAAATTAGGTTCATTTTAAGTGTTGGCATGTTTCCAGATTGACTAATCAGTCAAATACATTCAAAGTCTTGAATATCTTAACCAGGATTTTATCAACATACATATACAGTTTTCTATTTAATGACATAAATAAATAGAAAGTGTTCTATTTAACATGAAATAGATAAAATAGAAAGTGTTCTATTTAAGAGAAAGAAATAGATAGTATTATATTATTTTATTTTACTACTAAATTAATGGAGGCGCAAACATGCACGTGTTTTGCATGTGATCAACATCGGACTGGTAAGACGACCAGCCTTTTCATCTTTTTATGATGATACTAAGTGGCATCCATTGTTTGCTTGGATGATCGCGGACTTTTTTGGCTGCCGCTGCATTGTCTTCTCAATGCGTAGTTTACTAGTGACTATACAGGAGGAAGAACATGGTCGCCATTGCTGTAGTTAACCAGGAAATTGAACTCGGAAAACATCCATTACAGTGTCAGGCTTGTGCCACAAACTGTACCATAAGCTTAGCGGTAGATTGTCCGCGAAATTTCAGGGCCCTAGTTTGGGTTCCGATCAGCGAATGTTATCTCGCTCGTTGCATAACATTTTATATCTGTAAGTAATGGGCAAGTCAGCCCTATTCTTGCTTATGGTAACTTGTGTATGTAGGCATAGGTCAGTTGACCCATGACAGGTACCTGTCATGATCGACCTTAACAGCAGCCCGCATAATCCGCTACTGATGAGACTCACGAGAGTCGAAACGCGTCTAGCTATTTATTCTGCATGCCGTCACCACTTGTATTATCTTAAACATGGTGGGCCTTTCAACTCTATAAGTCTCTGTACGTAGTACTTTCTTAATTTATTTTGTCTCCTCCCTAGTAGCTAAAATTCAGGGGAGAAGACATTCTAAGTTAGGAAACTCGATATACTAAGCTAATTGTATATCGGACATTCATAGTCTTGAATGGCTCTTCGTTTTCCGTATTAGTCCATAGTATTGGACTATTATCATTTTTTGAACTTTTCCAAGTAAACTTAGTGCGAAAGCAAGCGAGCTTTCTTTTAGCAAATAGTTTCATATACCTGAAGTTCCATAGTCATGAATTACCGGGTGAATCACAACAAGTCGCCTCCATCCATCATCGTTTAAAGTAGGCAAGGGAAGCCTTCTGTCATCGTTTAAATAACTCTCAATAAGCCAGTTCGCTTTTTGATTTATCGTAAGATAAATATAACTGCCATTATTATATACACATCAAGCCTCATATAAGTTTAATATGAGCCAAACATGTTCAAAGTCTAGAACTTTCAATGCCGCGTTTCTTTTAGTCCAAAACGGAATAAAGCACATGGTCTATACAACTTCCAGCAAGACAATTATTTGTCAGATTTTAATAAGATATACTTTCCTAGTTTGGAAATTTATCGTCTGATATGGAACAAGCTTTTATCGAGTTTCAATCGGGCGCATTTCCCAGTTGACATAGAAGGATCATTGATATATTATGTTAGATATAGACAAAATATAGTAGAATTTCAAGTCTAGAAATTCAACGTTGATTGACTAACAACACAAAATAAGTTTTTCCACGCGACGACAGAGATATTGTCGGGCGACGTGCCTTTCATTTTGATTTTCTTTTAAATCAACCACTACTTAGTTAGGATTTACACTAAGTTATGTCGGAAAGTATTATGAGCAATTTTTGATTTGGACGGTCCGAAAGCAGGTACTCTTGATACCCTCCCACTTTATGAGAAAAATGTGTTGTACTCTAGAGCAAATAACTGCCCCAACGCAATACGTATCAACTTTTCTTTAGCCAAAAGACACTGAAAAATAACAAATTATAGAAACACTTGAAATGTATAGGGAGGGTTGTTTAGACCAATTACACCATGTTTCTGTGAACAGTTTTCCAAACTAATTCATTTGCTGTTCTCTAGAGCAAAGTAACTGCCCCAACGTACAACGTATCAACTTGTCCTTAGCCTTACCCTCCCACTTTATGAGAAAAATGTGTTGTACTCTAGAGCAAATAACTGCCCCAACGCAATACGTATCAACTTTTCTTTAGCCAAAAACACACTGACAAATAACTAATTCTAGAAACACTTGAAATGTATAGGGAGGGTAGTTTTGACCAATTGCACCATGTTTCTGTGAAAGAAATTCCAAAATAGTTCCTTTTTGTGTACTCTAGACCTTAAAAACTGCTCTAACGCAAAACGTATCAATTTTGATATGTTTTGCGTTCGCCTAAGTGAAAGAGGGGCAACTTGATGCAAAACGTATCAACTTTTTAACAAATTCTAAACGAAATAAAACACTGAAAAATAAAAATATTCTAGAAACACTTGAAATGTATTGTTAGGGGTATACACCACCAAGACGCTCCCCATAGACGCTACGTGCAAAGTAGGGGTCATACAATCGGCTCTAACTTGAGTTATCCCATACGTCCTTACATGAAATTTACAGAGATTATTCCCAAGGGTTGTCCGCAAAACATATCAAAAGCATACCCCTTGATGTCAGACTAGATTTTTCAATATTTTGCGATAAATTTGATGTAGCGATTTTGGCCATTTATTTACGCCCCATAACTCAAGAACGGACCTTACGCCGATTTCGGTCGTTTAAAACTTTAAAATGTTCAAACTAGTGCGATTTTTTTTGAGATTTTTACTATGCACACTCATAAAAATGTATGATACCCAAATCAAAAGAATTGAAAAAAGTCTATCAAAATCTCGCAATTTGTACCGCAAAAAGGAAATATTGCTGTGATAAACTGTTACCGGACGTGCTATCCCATAGTGCATTGGTGGTGTATACCCATAGGGTAGTTTTGACCAATTGTACCATGTATCTGTGAATAGTTTCCAAAGTAATGCATTTGTTGTACTCTAGAGCAAAATAACTGCCCCAACGTACAACGTATCAACTTTTCCTTAGCCCAAAAAAACACTGACAAGTAACTAATCCTAGAAACACTTGAAATGTATAGGGAGGGTAGTTTTGACCAATTGCACCATATTTCTGTGAAAGAATTTCCAAAATAGTTCCTTTTTGTGTATTCTAGACCTAAAAACTGCTCTAACGCAAAACGTATCAATTTTGATATGTTTTGCGATTGCCTATAAGTGAAAGAGGGGCAACTTGACGCAAAAGGAATCAACTTTTTAACAAATTCAGAAACACTTGAAATGCATAAAGAGGGTTGTTTAGACCAATTGTGAAAAATCTTCCAAAATAATTAATTTGTTGAACTCTAGAGCAAAATAAATGCCCCAACGCAAAACGTATCAACTTTTCCTTAGCCAAAAATCCACTGAAAATAACTAATTCTAGAAACACTTGAAATGTATAAGAAGGGTTGTTTAGACCAATTGTACCACGTTTATGTGAACAGTTTTCCGAACTAATTCATTTGCTGTACTCTAGAGCAAAATAACTACCCCAACGTATCAACTTTTCATTAGCCAAAAAAAACAGACTGAAAAATAACAAATTCTAGAAACATTTGAAATGTGTAGTTTGACCAATTGCACCATTTCTGTGAACAGTTTTCAAAAACATGTCCTTTTTCTACTCTAGAGCAAAAAAATACTCCAACGCAAAACGTATCATTTGAAAAGGAAAAGGGGGCAACAAGACACAAAACGTATCATTTGTTTACAATATATTTCAAATGAAATACATTCCCTGAAGAAGAAAAATCCATCTTTAACGAAAAATAACTTTTACTTAAAATGTATCGATTTATTTGCTGTTCTAGAAACACATCTTAAGTCAATGATATATTCAGTGAACCTGTTTTGAACCAAATCCGGCCAATGATAAATTAAAGATTAGTGTAGTCTGAAATTCTTGTTGGATGAAATGCATCTATAAAATAATACATTAAGATTTTATTTCGAAAAAAAAAGCTGTCTGCAACATTTCCAGGGAGATGAAAAAGCGTTCTCTAAGACCACACCCACCACCAGACACTAATAATAATATTAATAATAATAATAATAATAACGCAGTGATTAGTTTGTTAGCCAGGAGCCACTGTAAAAAGCGCCCCCTACGGTAACACACACTGACTTCTATACCCAAATGGCCAAGGTTTAGTCAAATAAAAATGAACATTTGGAGAAAATGTCTATATTTATGAAACTTTTGGGGAAAATGGGGAGGGAGTGCAATGAATGGAAGATCCTCACTTTGATACGATTATTTGAATTGCCCCTTTTTTGTTTTGCACGACGGAAAACGTATCAAAATTGATACGTTTTGCGTCGAGTTGCCCTTTTTTGTTCTATCTTATTCGCCATTAACGCAAAACGTATCAATTTTGGTACGTTTTGCGTGGTTGATACGTTTTGCGTCGCTACAGTCGGTCGGGATTTTTTTTTTTTTTTTTTAAATCACCTTAGCCGAAAATGAAAGCAAACAGTCAGAAACTTTTTAAAGTATAAAAATTGAACAAAGAAATAAAATACTTCGTTCAATTTTGAAAAGCCGTATATTTTCGAAAAGCCGGATATTCTCTTATATTGCAATGATATTTCAAATGTCATTTTTAAGAGAAAGAAGAGCATTTGTATAGTATAAATCAAAATTCCAATGCTTAACTGATAAAATAACATCATTATTACAAAAATAAAGACAAAAGAATAATACTCCGGTTTTTAAAATTGTAAACTAGTTGGGGTCACTTGACCTATACAGGGGTATAATGTAATACATGCTCCGATTTGGACCGGACTTATGTGGTTTGATAAGACAAGAAAAAAGTCAATAATTATGACCAGGTCAAAGGTCAAGAAGGGGTCATCAGGGGTTAAAATCTGAATTTTCAACCGATTCACTTAAATCGCTTCTTGACGCACAGGAAAAAGCTGATGCCAGAATTGGTCAAAAGATTCTGTGGGTCCATGCACAAAGTGATTACAATTGATGTGTCATATGGGTCACTAGGGGTCATTGACCTATACAGGGTTTAAACTTAAGACATGCTCCAATTTTGATCGGACTTGATGCAGCTGATATCTTTTCATTAAAAAAGAAGAAAAGTCAATCATGACCTCGGGGTCAATTGTTAGGAATGAAGAAAAAAATCAAGGTGGCTTAATAGGTCTTTGACCAGAGCAATATCTAGTTATTTATGTGAATTATATTTTCAGTTGTGTTTGATATTAGTGTACCAGTATATGGTATTTACAATTCATACAATGATGATAATGATGACATTTCCCTGTCTTGTCATTTCACAGGAATACACTCCATTACATATTGCAGCTAGACAGTCATCAGTTGAATGCTGCCAGTTACTACTACATGCTAAGGCAGACATAGAGGCTAGGGATAAAGATGTAAGTGTAGCACATGAATCTATCTAGCCTATTTCATTCCACTGCAGAAGGAAGGCCTCTTCATCAATTTTCCATTTCACTCTGTCCTGAGCTGTCCTTTTCCAAGTAACGTTGCCATACTCTATGATGTCGTCTATCCACCGTCTGTTTGGCCTGCCTCTTCCTCTGGTGAATGCTCTGGGGATCCAGTCTGTTAATTTATGAGTCCATCTGTTGTCTTTCCTCCTGGCTAGATGGCCAGCCCACCTCCATTTTTTTGATTTTATTTCCAGTATGATGTCCCTCACTTCTGTTTTCTTCCTTAAATCTGTGTTGGTCACCCTGTCCCTTCTTGTAACGCCAATCAATATCCTTTCCATTGCCCTCTCAGTGACTTTTAGCTTCTTCTCCAATCTCTTAGTTGTTGTCCATGTTTCTGAGCCATACGATAGCACTGGGATGATACACTGGTTGAAAATTGGTCGCTTTAGTGACAATGGTAGCTCTTCATCACGAAAGATAAAGCTGAGCTTACCAAACTTCACCCATGCTAGCTGTATCCTTCTGTTCACTCCCCCTGCTGTTTCATTTTCCAGAGAAATCTTCTTGCCCAGGTATATATACTGTCCACTCTTTCTATGGTTTTTCCTTGAACTGTTATAGCATAATCTTTCAGCTTGTTGCACATCATCACTTTTGTCTTCTTGATGTTCATGTTAAGTCCAGCCTTGTTGCTCTCTTCACTCAGTTCTCGGATCATCTTCTGCAATTTCTGGGGCTCATGGCTGAGAAGTAGGATGAATATAGACTAAGAATTAATTTACACAATGGGATGCATTTTGTAGTTACTTAATATGGTTTATTATTTATGTGAATTATATTTTCAATTGTGTTTTATATTAGTGTACCAGTATGTGGTATATATTTACAATTCATACAATGATGATAATGATGACATATCCCTGTCTTGCCATTTCACAGGATGGCACTCCATTACATATTGCAGCTAGTCAGTCATCAGTTGAATGCTGCCGAGTACTACTACATGTTAAGGCAGACATAGAGGCTAGAGATAAATATGTAAGTGTGTCACATGAATATAGACTAAGAATTAATTTACACAATGTGATGCATTTTGTAGTTATTTAATAAGGTTTATTATTTATGTGAATTATATTTTCAATTGTATTTGATATTAGTGTACCAGTATATAGTATATATTTACAATTAATACAATGATTATAATGATGACATATCCCTGTCTTGCCATTTCACAGGAATGGACTCCATTACACCTTGCTGCTAGACAGTCATCAGGTGAATGCTGCCAGGTACTACTACATGCTAAGGCAGACATAGAGGCCAGGACTATCAATGTAAGTGTAGCACATGAATATATATACTAATGATTAATTTACACAATGTGATGCATTTTGTAGTTACTAAATAAGGTTTATTATTTATGTGAATTATATTTTCAATTGTGTTTGATATTGGCGTACCATCATCATCATCATCATCATCATCATCATTCGGCTGCGGAGCAGGCGACTACAAGTTTCCTCCAGCTTTGGCGATCTTGAGCCATTGCTGACAACTGACTGCGATTTAGCATGCTGTCCATATCTCCCAGAAGACACTGGATGTATTTAGTGAACGAGGTTCGTTGCCTTCCAGGTTTCCTTTTACCATGAGTTGGGACATACAATGCATACTCTCTGACAGGCTCATCATCAGGCAAGCGGAGTACATGGCCTATGAATTTCAGTTGACGAATCCTGGCTCTCTCCACAAGGGGCGCTGTCTCTGTCAGATTGTAGATCGTAGCATTTGGTACTCTGTCTATCCTCTTGATGTTCAACATAATGCGATAGCAGGATGTGCCAAATGAGTTGATTTTGTTTTCCATGTCTTTAGATATAACCCATGACTCACAGCCATACAGCAAGATAGTGACACAGGTCGTGTCAAACAGCCTAACTTTGGTGGAGATTGGAATGGTAGTACTTTTCCACAGGTGTTCTAATTTCCAGAAGGCTGTCCAAGCGAGAGCTTTCCGTCTCTTCAAGTCACTAGCACTTGATCCCATCATGGAGTCTAGGTATCTGAAGTTCGTCACATGAATAATGGGGTTTCCGTACACTTGAAGAGAAGGCTGTGGCTGACAGTTGAAAGTCATATACTCTGTTTTGGGTGCACTGATTATGAGACCAAGACCTGCAGCAGCATCAGCAGTTCTGAAGAGCTGAGACTGGGCCCGTGGTATTGATGACTCAAGAAGTGCGTACCAGTATATGGTATATATTTACAATTAATACAATGATTATAATGATGACATATCCCTGTCTTGTCATTTCACAGGAAAGGACTCCATTACATATTGCAGCTATTCAGTCATCAGTTGAATGCTTCCAGGTACTACTACATGCTAAGGCAGACATAGAGGCTAGAGATAAATATGTAAGTGTGTCACATGAATATAGACTAAGAATTAATTTACACAATGTGATGCATTTTGTAGTTACTTAATAAGGTTTATTATTTATGTGAATTATATTTTCAATTGTGTTTGATATTAGTGTACCAGTATATGGTATATATTTACAATTAATACAATGATTATAATGATGACATATCCCTGTCTTGTCATTTCACAGGAAAGGACTCCATTACATATTGCAGCTAGAAAGTCATCAGTTGAATGCTGCCGAGTACTACTACATGCTAAGGCAGACATAGAGGCCAGGACTAAAGATGTAAGTGTAGCACATGAATATGGACTACGAATTAATTTACACAATGTGATGCATTTTGTAGTTACTTAATATGGTTTATTATGTATGTGAATTATATTTTCAATTGTGTTTGATATTAGCGTACCAGTATATAGTATATATTTACAATTAATACAATGATTATAATGATGACATATCCCTGACTTGTCATTTCACAGGAATGGACTCCATTACATATTGCAGCTGTTCTGTCATCAGTTGAATGCTGCCAGGTACTACTACATGCTAAGGCAGACACAGAGGCTAGGGAAAAAGATGTAAGTGTAGCACATGAATATAGACTACGAATTAATTTACACAATGTGATGCATTTTTTAGTTACTTAATAAGGTTTATTATTTATGTGAATTATATTTTCAATTGTGTTTGATATTAGTGTACCAGTATATGGTATATATTTACAATTAATACAATGATTATAATGATGACATATCCCTGACTTGTCATTTCACAGGAAAGGACTCCATTACATATTGCAGCTAGTCAGTCATCAGTTGAATGCTGCCGAGTACTACTACATGCTAAGGCAGACATAGAGGCTAGAGATAAATATGTAAGTGTGTCACATGAATATGGACTAAGAATTAATTTACACAATGTGATGCATTTTGTAGTTATTTAATAAGGTTTATTATTTATGTGAATTATATTTTCAATTGTGTTTGATATTAGTGTACCAGTATATGGTATATATTTACAATTAATACAATGATTATAATGATGACATATCCCTGACTTGTTATTTCACAGGATGGCACTCCATTACATATTGCAGCTAGTCAGTCATCAGTTGAATGCTGCCAGTTACTACTACATGCTAAGGCAGACATAGAGGCTAGGACTAAAAATGTAAGTGTAGCACATGAATATGGACTAAGAATTGATTTACCCAATGTGATGCATTTTGTAGTTACTTAATAAGGTTTATTATTTATGTGAATTATATTTTCAATTGTGTTTGATATTAATGTACCAGTATATGGTATATATTAACAATTAATACAATGATTATATAATGATGACATAGGCTTTTAAAGATATGTAAGCAGTGATGTAGTACTCGAGTCCGGACTCGGATTGGTCTCGAGTTCCTATTTTGAAGGACTCGGACTCAGTGGTGACGGATTCGGGCACTAGGGACTCGGGAATTATGCCCAAATCTTGTCCGAGTCCAGTTAAAGGTGTTCAAATCACTTTTTTTCGGGCTATGATTTTTTCACATCAAGACATTTTGATATCAGAGGAATCCCCATATTTCTTTTTCATTCTGTCTGTAAAATCTTAGGGGCCAGAAATGTTCCATTTAGAAGTTATAGGCTAAAATGTGGTGAATTAGTGTCAAAAGTGGTTAACAACACACCAGTTTGTGTACTACTCAATAGGCAAATGTCTTGTGACTTTGTGCTTCTATAAATAAAACCATTGGCGATACAAATGCATCTCAAACTTTGGAATGCGACAATTTTAAGGATGACCTTTAATGTAAAATAGAAAACACCAAGTTGAAAATTGGGCCAGCAATCATAACATCTACCTTTAATATTGGCTTATTTTGTTTGCAGTAATTAAATACTTATTTAGTCATCCAATCTCCAACAGTTTGGAAATAATGTCATAAATCATCATAAATACATCTGAACAGTTAAAAATATGCTGTTGAAAATACCTTTTGATAACCATTACAAGCATTAAAACACAATTCGTGGGAACCTATTAATAATTAAAGTGATAATAATCATGTGCAATCGAAGGCTGTTTGTATGATGTAAATGGTCTTTATGTGTTTTTGTATCAGTGTTTAATATACTGTTTAAAAATATGATGACATTTCTCATAAAGAGGATATTTCATTGGCGATTTACAAAAATGATGAAATTAGGGATGACATTTTCAGAAATAGAAGTAGGTGAAATGGCAGGGGCATGGTTGTTTTACAGCATATCACACATTTTAATCAAGTTTGTAATTTCTCAATCTATGAGCTTCTGGATACTTTTTGAATATTTGAATCAATTTGTTATGCCTATAATTCAAAATGGTATCAGAATTTTTACATGTAAATGGGATGCGAAGGTTAAAAATGCATCATTATGTTGACATCACTGATATGTTGGTCTATTAAAGATGAAAAATTAATGACATATGTCATCAGAACTTAAAATACATATATAAGGACTCGGGACCCGGACATGAAGGACTCGGTCTTGAACTCGGACAGTAAGGACGTGTACTTTAGAGGTATGGACTCGGGTAGGGTGGACTCGACTGCAACACTGGATATAAATGTTAGAGTTAATTTTAATCATGTTGTAAAAGTATGGTTATAAGGAAATATACTTTTTAGCTTAATTACTACAAGTAAGCTAAAGCGGCCCGACGCGAAAGGTCACGGTATAGGTCAAGTGGAAAATGCGACTATGAAATATGGTTTTATCTTGGTCACGCAAATGGTATTTGTCGGAAAATGTACATTGAGATAGTAAAACAATATGATCGCATAAATATGTTATAAAATGAGCTTGTTTGCAATTCGACAAACTAGGCAATTTTTCGTTAATTTTCTTTATTGTCAAAACTGTATTGAAAATGCATGTAAAACGCTATTACAGCCAAGTTGATTTACACACGGCACGCATGTATCATGATAAACATACGTGATTGCCTTATTGTGATTGGCTTACTACAGAAATCACGTTCGAAAATTGCAAACACGTCTTCTGCGCAAGTTTTGCGCATCAACAATTGCTAACTCCACCACGTGTAGATCTTGGTTTTCAATGGGGCGTTGTGTACAGTGTAAACTATGCACCTTGTAGCAGAGATTACAACGTTTTGCTGAGTGTGCAATTTTACAATCGCCATCTTGTTTATGATATCGTAATCAATCGCCAACAAACATATTTTTCTTCAAATCCATCAATCCTTCGCCAATCTACAGCCATGTTCAGGTAAGCCATTTATTGATGTTCTAAATGAGTTTTTGAAATGAAATGTTCGGGTATTGGGGGGTCAGACCGATCAAAACCGACATTAAAAATGGAAAGAGCAAAATCGAATTGATAGCTAGAATTTAGAAATGATGGTTAATTTCAAGATATTGCGTCCTGCTTTTTGCCGCTTTAATAAATTCCAACTTTTTTGTCAATAAAACGATCATATTTTTAGACATCTAGCGTAAACTTGAGCCTATTTCGGGGGTTTAAATATTTGTTTTTTGGGGGGGGTTTCTTGCCAAATGAATGTTTTGGGGAGGGAGTTTGATTAAACCAAAAGCAATGGCGATGGAGTGAATCCTTGATCATTGTTGAGGCTGTTATATTCAATTTACTTACTCCTGACTGGTTCAAATGTTAACAAAAACATGACACGCCCACTAGTAGTTTTTTCATTCATAAAAACCAAGGGAATAAGCCTATTCGCCATTAGCCGCCCGAAGTGCATTCTGGGTAATAATCGCCAAATTTACGGGAGATAAACATGCCGAGGTTGCGCGTGCTATCCAATGTGGCGAACTTCGTAATTATCCTTAAAATGACTGTACTTGCAGTTTTTATTACCGTAACACCTCCATTTTTTGATATGTATTGCACCTTGGAGTATTGATTATCATGCGGCTGAAAATAAATGAAATGATTACTGATGGCACAAACAAATCAAAGGGGATTCCCCAAGAGTCGCAGTTCATCACATGGCCGTCTACGGTCGAGTTTGTCTTGTTTATCTCCCATTTATTTCCGGAAGTAAAACTTCTGAGCATGCGCGGTTGTAATGGCGAATAGGCTTATTCCCTGTTGACGTCATCAGGTGGGTTGGGGGTATGGGGCGTCACATGGGCTGGGGGGAATCTTCCAAAAACTAAATGTCTCTAATCAGCTATACTTCCAGAACGTATTCATTTTGTGGTTACAAACTTAAGGGTAAGGGATATATTTGCATTTAAAGTTTCTTTTTTTTCAAATAAAAGCCTATGTTAAAGGAAATGTTTAAATCCTTTTAGCTCCTTAACTCTAACACTCTTAAGAAAAGGTGCCTCGGGGTTAGGAATATGGAGCGATTTTTTTTCTCATTATTTTTATTTTTTCATTTTTTTCTTCTGATTTTGGTCTCATTAACCCTAACACTCTTGATTACTACGAATTACTACGATGCGGTGTGCTTTTTTTCGATGAAATCATGGCCCCAAAGTAATACTGAGCCATGTACCCCCCCCCCACCCCCCCCCCCCCCCCCGTTGCCTAGCGGTAGATCGTCTGCCTCTGAACCCAGAGGTCCAGGGTTCGAGGCGTTAGGTCCGGGGTTCGGGGGCCATATTTCCCCTCGCTATTTGGCCGCGAAAAAAAAACTTTGGAAAAGGTGCCTCGGGGGTTAGGGTTATATATTAACTTTTTTCCTTACCATAAAAGTAAGGGTAATTGAAAAAAAGCTAATCAGAATCTGTATTTATTCATGTCTAAAAGTGCAAAAACCATAGGCGGGATCCTAGTTTCAGGGGTTGGCAAATAAACTGTGAAATGAAACATAAATCTTAACGTTTTTAAATGACTTTTCCGACAATTTTTTTATTTATTGGTGGGGTACATCATTGATAGGGCTCCAATCCCTATCTGATCAGGCTTTATCTAATGGTTTTGATCGGTATCGATAGACTATAATAGTTGCAGAATTTGGAAACCCAAGTTATATTTTATCGATGTCGAACAGGTTTCCCTCGACAACATATCAATACAAAATTTACTAATTACCAGTACCGCTATCGGGGCTATTATATCGGTCTGTTTCACTAAGTAGGATTCCCTCATTTTTATGTGAAATACGGCACGTACATTTAGGTATCTGTCTTTTTCTTCAGAATGATACCAGATACAAACCGATATCTATATAATAATACGCTACTCTCTGTCTGTTTGTCTGTGTGCACTTTTTCGTCACCTTCCCGGGGTCGGGCGGCGTTCAAACTCGGTGGGTGGGTGCAGCTCGGTCCCCGCAAGAGTAAGTTCGCATTCGCTAGAGCGTATGAGGTCAAAGGTCATCTAGGGTTTCACACCACTAAATAACGTCTGGCCCTACCCCCTTTGAGGCAATAGTCCAAAACCGGCCCGTTTCTATGCCGAAACGGGAGACCTATTGTAAATTACAGTTTAAAATTAGAGTATTTACTACATGTTATGGCGAAATTAATATAGTGTGACAGACACATCAGCGTTCTTTAGGTCCAAAAAAATTGATGCAATGATGATTTTTTTAAATATTTTAACAGAGACATTTGTGTTCAGGTCATTTCCGATATCTGACGCCATCATCTAAATCAACAATTGCGTGTGACCAGGAAAACTCAACTCGTACTTTTTGAAAAGGCTCTAGCTCAAAAAAATGCCAGTTACCCCCATATATGAGTTGTTGAGTTAGTAGTCATGGCTTTCATCTTCAAGTTGAAACCAAATTTCAAGATACCAGTTTCTAATAACGTCGAGAGAAATATCCATTTTAAAATTGTGCATTTCATGTGTAAGCCTATGGGAGATGTATTTGGTGGTGTGCAACCCTAGGGGTCAACTTTTTGAAGTTGGTCGGATCGTGCTTTAAAACTCGGTGATCACGATGCTCGATGCGAGGCGAGCGTGGCAAAAATAAAACGGGTTAGCGTTTGTCGGGTCGTCCGGGGTCAAAGGTCGTCTAGGGGTCGAATTTTCAAAGTTTGTCGGATCGGGCTTAAACTCGGTGACGGGAAGCCCGAATACGAGTCGAGCGTGGAAAAAATAAAATGCCTTTGCTTTTCTTGGGTCGTCCGGGGTCAAAGGTCATCTAGGGGTCGAATTTTTAAAGTTTGTCCGATCGGGCTTAAACTCGGTGATGAGAAACTCGGTGATATGTTTGTTCGGTCTCCGCAAGAGCTAGTTCGCATTCGCTAGAGCATACGAGGTCAAAGGTCATCTAGGGGTCAACTTTTTGAAGTTGATCGGATCGTGCTTAAACTCGGTGATCACAATGCTCGATGCGAGGCGAGCGTGGCAAAAATAAAACGGGTTAGCGTTTGTCGGGTCTTCTGGGGTCAAAGGTCGTCTAGGGTTGAATTTTCAAAAGTTTGTCCGATCGGGCCTAAACTCGGTGACGGGAAGCCAGAATACGAGTCGAGCGTGGAAAAAATAAAACGGCTTTTCTTTTCTTGGGTCGTCCGGGGTCAAAGGTCGTCTAAGGGTCGAATTGTCAAAGTTTGTCCGATCGGGCTTTATGCATGCATTCTACAAACCACCAAACCCGAGAACCGCCAAACCCGGGTGACCGCCTAGTTAAAAATATTGAAATAAAAATAATAAAAATAAAAATCCAAAATATTTTTTCCCCCTACCTAACGGCCTAATTCCATTTTCACTTAACTTTATTATCAATATATCATCTTATGAATATCATTACAATTATATTGTAAAACCCATCTCTCTTATTTTCTCCCTAGGAAGCCTTTTGTTTAAGGACTCATCTCCAACAATGAAGTGATCCATTGGCAGAAGGCGGAACCCTGATTGGTTCTGTATTGAGTGAAGATATTCTTAACATAATTTAGTTGGAGATTCAAGATTCAACTAGCCAGCCTTTGCAGGATAGATTATACTTATGTTAACTCCAGACAATTGTACTAAGGAGTTGGTACACTGCAGTTGGGTGGCTCAGATCAGATTACTTTGAAAGACTTACAATCTGACGAGGACAACATTAACTGGTCGCAATCCATCTCTGACAATTCTGCCATGGCAACGCTTTTTATTGTATTTAAAGGGGAGGGGGACCCAAATAGTAGACATTTTAGTATATAATGTTCTTATGGTCTATTTACTACTCTAATATACAAGTATCCTCGTTGCTATACATGGTAACCAAATTATTAGCATCGTTATGTAAATAAAATTGCCTAAAATGGCAAAATATTGACGTTATTCCATTTTGGTCTATGTTTGTGTTTCCATAGCAACACCCTAGCTACCAATGCTTATCTGACTGATACAGGTTTTTTAATGGTTTTTGCAATATATCATACCAATATGCATTAACACTTGTACAGCAGAAATCAAATATGCCACTATAGTCTGATCAGTCCAAGATGACACAATGACCTTTATCTTATGAAA
This sequence comes from Ophiura sarsii, assembly GCA_035610835.1. NCBI lineage: Eukaryota > Metazoa > Echinodermata > Ophiuroidea > Amphilepidida > Ophiuridae > Ophiura > Ophiura sarsii. Next base: position 27,454,819 of record CM069456.1, read on the forward strand.
TCTCTACCGAGGCATATTGAAAGGGCAAATTTGCTTACACAGTGAATGCATAATATATATTATATATCTAATCCTTGTTTCATGTTAGGTATAACATGGATTTGAGCTTTACATCAATTGTCATATGCTGAACAGATTATAGTGGTTTATATTATATATATAATATATAGATATGTGTTATGAATCTTCACAAATTCTCAGTTGTAGTGAGCTTCTGCATCATTGATGCTCTCGTTTTGGAGAGTGAGGAAAATAGTCAGCCATATCAGATCGATCAGCTAAAAATAAGTATGTAATTGACTGGGAGGAGGCCAATGGTTATACACATTGAAGAAGAAGGCTTAACACGTGGATCATGGAAGCATTATTGATCATAAAGAGGGATTAGCCCAACTTGATGAACTCAAGCAAGGGCACGCACATGTTAGGTCAGAAGTCACAAACTGGTCCAAAAAAATGTTTCGCTTCTAATAATGTTAAGAAATGCACCAATTCTAATTAAACGGGACAAAACTTAAGTTTTACATACTTAATGACCCACAAACTATATATTGTTAGAAAGCTTATGATTCAAGGTTTTTCATTTTTGCAAAAAATAATCAAATTATACAGGGTGTGTAACATTTTTACAGGGTGGAACATAAAAAAGTTGATCGTTTTTGCTCCTCACAAAATATTTTGATAGTTTGTACAATTAGGGTTTAGCTGAAGATAGTCACCAAAATCAGAACAACCGCAGAAGGTGCTACCAAATTTGCTAAGAATCACCTGCCCAAAATGTACACAGGAAAAGTACAGGGTGTCTAAAATTATGATGAAATAATGCATAAAATGAAGGTTTGTATATAATATTCTATGAAATTTAGTTAGCATGGACTATTTAATTTAAAGGAAAATGGTTATCAAAATGAACTACATGAATATCATTAAAGTTCCTTTTATTTTGAATACAGGGTGGTTCAAAATAGGTCTAAATAGCAAATTTTTCATAAATCTATGAACAATTCTGTGAAGAAACACTTCTGGTTTTTTTAGTTAAATGTTTTACTACCCAGGGTAGAAAAGGACCGAAGAGTCACACAAATGAAATAGAGAGACCGCGATTTGGCCATTGTTTAATCAATAAAATGAATAAAACTGTGTATTTTTTACGTTAAAACACTCCCTGAATTGAACATCATATTCTAGTAGAGAATGTCTAGATAACAATTCAATATTATTATTCATAGTAGCAAGCACATGTTATTAACACATATGAGAAGTTTGAACACTTTCCTATGTATACTTTTAAAATGGCATCAATTTCAAAAGTTCTAGTTTTCCGCTATTTTGTGTAGAAACCTATGGGCGCCTCACCCACCGGCGCCTCACCCACCGGCTCCACCCTTGACTCACTCGACGTTTAGATTGATAACGTCACTGTTGCTAAACATGTGGCTTTAATTCTTTTTTTATTCGGTAGCTGGATAAATTGTCTTTAATATGATACCAAAAATGTTATGTTTTTTTGACAACTTCTATTTAAAATAGAGACACGTATCACGATTTTATGGATTTTTGAAACGGCTCCACCTTATTTGATATACCTATTAGTGACCTGTGACCGTTAACACTGTTTCCCACAGATATGATAACACTGGTTCCTGCGGTGCCAACAGTGGTCACATCTGTGTAGAAATCTGACTGGCTATAGTTTAATAAGTTCCAAATTGGCGAGAAATATTCATTTGTTATCTCTTCACACGCAAAAGTAATACAAGCGTACTTGCGCGATTATGGCGTGACGCACAGAGTTTTGGCTGCATGTACGCATCACGCATATGTTGCAGTTTTTAATGTCACCCGGCCAGTTTGTGTACCAAAAACGGGGACATTTGATGCCTTCATGAGCACCCGCGTCCTTCTGTATTCATTCGCTATACTAGTGGCTATCCAAAAACTATAGTTATCCAAAACCAAATGTCAGTTGGTGACTAATTTTCCAATTATTTACTCCAACCACTGATTTTACTGGATAGAAATGTTACCCAAGGAGTATTCTAAGATAAATCTTTGAAAGAATGGATACCCTGTCACACATCTTGGCCATCTCCTCAATATTATTTATCATATTTTATTTCATTTTTATCCCCCTGGTTTTAAAACCAGAAGGGGATTTTGTCATCATGTCATGTGCGTCAGTCCGCGCGTGCCTTTTGGTTAGCCTTTTTCAGAATGCTGTATCTTTTGAACGGATGGCCATGGTCAAAAACTGTGGCTGCTTTTTTTGGGCCTATCTGAGGTCAAAGGACTCAAAAGGTCATCTAGGGTTCAAATCGTAAGTTGCTCGATTGACTTCAAACTTGATCTTTTTCGGCTTTTATAATAATACCAATGGGAATCTTTATATATATCATAAAAGAAACAAATATAATGCATTTGTACTAAATTTTACCATGAGTCTTGATTTACAAAGAATTGTATGTATATATGTTTTATGTATTCAGCAACGCACACCAATACATGTCGCTTGTCTGGAGTATGAGAAAACTAGCAGTAGTTCGAGTTTTAATACAATAATACAACTTATCCAGTGGAATGCAGCTATTTCTGCACAGGACAAGGTCAGTGTAATTGTTAGGCAAGTATATAGGGCATTCATAATTTATGTTATGTATAATAGGGCTGTACACCTGATGCGAATGCTTTCTCCATTTTGTCCACGGATGACCAATGATGATGATGTACACCTACAGCGATCAGGCCTTGCGCTGGCATTACGCTGAAAAAAATATAAAGTATCAAAGCACCAAGCCAAAAGCATTAAGGTCTAGTGTAAGAACTGATTGGGGACTCAGTGGACACAGGATAGGGTCCACATGTCGCCCTTGAGCGTAGCGCCGCGCTTGTTCTCAATCTGTTGCGATCAAGCCAGTGCTTACATTGCGCTGAAAAAGTATCAACATATGAATAACATGAATAACATGCAGCTAAGGAAGAGAACAGAAACATGTCCACAATTTCCAATCTTCAAACTAGGTAGCTCGTAGTATGTTCCTATCCCACTTATTACATTTTCATTGCGCTCTTAGTATGACCCATTGCGTTCCTATTTGCAAGTCTCACTAATCATTTAACAGGTGCTTGGTATTGTACTCCATCCATTCATGAACTAATGACCCTGCAATCGACCTATTTGCCCATGCACGGTCCATTATTTGTCCCTCGAACTGGTACTATGTGTAGTTCGACTCACTCTACAACTATGACTGGTCATGCAGTGAGACATTGTGCAATGATGCCCAATCTGATTCCATTAAGGAGGCTATCTCCCCCACCGGGTGGATCCGTCCATTGACCCTTCAAAGAGCGTATAAACAGAGCCTCCTGCATGCTCAGTATTGTTTTAGAGGCTTGACTAGTCAACATCATTGAACAACATAGAAAACATGGTAAAAGCAAAATGCAAGGATTCAGCACCCAAGGGCAGAGGGAGGGGAAAAGAAAGGCAGTCTGCTCCACACCCCACTTGTCCTACGCAGAGAACAAGATTTTCTTGCTGCGATCTCAATGTGACCTCAAGTAGCTTGTATGCATCCTTGCAACGTCAACATGACGCTCACGTCGCTCACTTATGCGCTGCCCCACCGATACTACTGAGCCATTACAGCGCTGGTCAGTACGCTGAACCTCCGTGCTGGTGCACAAAACAAGCATGGTGCACTGGCGCTCAAAGGCGACCATTGGGACCCTCTCCCTTCCTAGCCAGTTCCCACTGCGTCGCTAATGCGTTCTTTGAGACCTTGATGCGTTTGGCTTGCTGTTTGTGATCATCTTTCATCGCAAAGCAAGCGCTGCATGGTCTGATCGCAGCAGAAAATGAAAGAGTTTTAGTGACCTTGATTTAAAAATTGACAGTTTTCCACACTCTTCCTGCTGGGTTTTCATATTTGTATACTTTTTCAGCACAGTGCAATCGCTGACCTGATCGCCGTAGGTGTGACAGGGCCATAAGGTATAGACCATGTCACCACATGCATTGACTGTTGCATTGACTGCTGGTGTTACAGATGACTGGTTTGTTTTAGTGTATGGATTATTAATGGACACTCCCTTCGAATGCGCATGCATACCGGCAGACAAGCTTTTATTTGGCAGACAATTCTTGCGCACACCGGCAGGCTATTCTCAAGCACACCGGCAGGCAAGCATATATTGGCTTATCTGCTGTGACGTCACAGGTGACATTGTCTATAGAGAAAGCCTTGTCCCATAGTCTTGTTTGTGGTAACGGTGGCCTTGAATGCAAAGAAAATTGTGACAAAAATAACAAAATCATGCACAATATTTATGCATTCAATCTGTTTCATATAAGATTCATATGATTTGCCAAGCAACATCTTTGTCTCTGGAAAGGGGTGGGTCTTCACTCTACACCTCCACCAAATGGCTAAATGCTTACAATCCCCTCTGAAATGGACTCTGATTAGTTACCCCCTCTTAATGTACACATTTGTTCATGCAATACGGACAAATATATATGGTTTGTTCCCAATGTAATATTGGAAACAATCGCCTCATGTGATATTGGAAACAAACCATAGATAGTTTCCGTATTGCATAAGAACAAACTTTTTTTTTGAATTGTGGCCAGAACCTAATATACCGGGCTGGCCTTTTATTTTATTTTTCTCTTCTTTTAACAAGACATAAATGCACAAAAAAGAAACAATAATCACAATGGTAACTACAGATTAAAAATACCAATGGCAAGACCCATTCTCCAAGCTTATAGGCTTCAGTTACCAGCCTACTAGAGTCATATCGGTAGTGAACACATTGGCGGAAGATTCAACCACCGAGTACACATCCATTAGGCTTGTAACTAAAACCCCAAAACTTGGAGAAAACATGAAAAATACAAGGCAGGTTTAAAAAAAATGCAAATAAAAACACTACTTGTGATGTGAAAACAATTGCATTCATAGCTAGAAGATAATATTACCAGCAGCATTCCATTTATTAAAGTGAAATACCAGCTTCCCCTTTTAAGAACAAACAGGGGTAACGAATTTATCATATAGTAGACATGAATGCATTTTAAAAAGTAAACACTGAGAACCACCCAAATGATACAGAACCATTGAAATAAGACATTTTATCAAAACCCACCTTACTTGCTCACCCTCATTCACCCCCAACATACATTGAGCAATTTTACTGAACAAATTGCACACTTTTGATCTGATGTTGGACATATTCTAAGTATAATAAAAGCAAATCAATTAGGATTTATCCATGAAAATTCCTTCACAAATCACTAACAAAGCTTCATTCAGAACAGTAAAGGGGTTATCTACCAAATTAATATGATGTGTTATGGTTTAGCTCTTATTTTCATAGATTTTTAGAATTTAAATTATGCAGTCATGAGACTTTGGCAATAAACAAGTCTGAAATGAACTGCGTAGTGATGGTGTGTAGCTGCGAGAATTTAAAAAAAAAATCAGTGCGACACACCGTGTGTGTTTGTTATGTTTTGATAATATTATTGATATATAGATCTGTGAAGAATTTTTGATTATGGTGTTTCAAATATCACAATTTCAAAACTACACAATGTGATGCATATTTGGTATCAAATGATAAATCAAAATGTAGCTATCAAAGTTTAACAAAAGTCTTTATCAATTGTACTATCATAAAATGATCAGAGTAAAAGTGATCACCTCATTAATGACTGTGAACTTTCTTTTTGTATGGTGTTTATATAATTTTCTATAGGATAACAGGACGCCACTAGATTATCTCAGCAAGTTCAAGCGAAAAAATGTAGAGCAAGAGTATGAAGTGAGTATTCAGTTTTGATAAGGTAGTTGGGTATTTCTTAAATTTGACATTATCAGATCAATTATAGCCCTAGGCAAATTTGTGTTGTCACTCTTCTGTACGATTTGAACTATCATGAATCATGATTATTATTGTCTGTGTACATTACACATACAAGCCCTTATAGAAATATCCCTTTTTTCCAGAACCAATTTTGCCCCATGGTGCACCCTGTGTATTTTCTAGCCTGGCTCGCTGGCCAAGCATCGCTCAAGGCCTCGCCGCGCCTGGTGGTATCCTAGTTTTGTCCATGGTAGGAAGAACTTGATACTAGTGGGTGGAAAGAAGCCCAAAGTCTTACTTTCGAAAGTTGTTGTGTTGAGAAATTCACACTTTAACTTCAATTTGTCATTGAAATTAGTACTATTTAAAATTTATTCAAATCAAAAGTTCAAAATTCGAAGCAAAAAGTCACAATATATTGTCCCTGGATCAGATTTTAGTTTTAAAACTAGCCCAATGTGGCTGAAAGTCGCTGTGTGTTTCAATTTATGTGGCTAGATTGTAGACAGACAGACTTCCTCAGGGTTTCCCCAGCATGCGGTCAATGTGTTGAATTAAACAATTCTTGGGTGGACTTTTTTAGCCCAACACGCGCCTTTTCAAAGTTCTTGTGTTAAGAAATTCAATGTTTGAAGTTGAATTTGTTTAAAAACCAGTGCAATTTCAGATGTTGTCAAATATAAAGCTCAAATTCCAAAAGAAATTACGATTATATAGCAGATTTTAGTTTAACATGTAGCCCAATGGGCTCAAGCTATACAGGACAATGGAACGTATGTGATCAGATTTTTGGGCAACATCCAGACCAGTCCTGGACTCCTGGTAGTTGCTGACCATCTGTGATTTTTATTACCGCTGATTTAGACTAAAAGGCCGGTAAATTGGGGATAGATCTATAAGGAGATGTAGGCTTAATGAATTTTCTTTCATAATAACAATTCTATGTTATTACTTGAAGGGTGAAAAGTTTTACATTTTTGCCCATCGATACTTACCAAAAGCTTTATAATTATTTAAAGCCATTAAAAGCATTTTCATTTACAAGAAAGCCTAGTATTATAACGCATTGTGCAACCGTACCATCTATAGTTTAATTTAATTTTTAAAGGCAGAACTTTAGCATCAATATGCATATATTCACAAATCGTGGTGAATGATTGTGGTGAATTCTGACATGATGAGATCATATTAAGAGTAATTGATAGAGTGATCAAGAAATTACAAATTACATGCAACAATTATTTTAAAAAAATCTAATGTGACGGAAATAAATCCTCGTTCTCCGGGCAGGCTATTTCAAAATTCAAAATGCCAGAAAACAAATCACAAAAAATCTGTATAAACCAATTGAAATATGGGTCAATGTTCATTTGCACTTGAAATTCTATGCCCCTACCGCATTTCTAAAAGGGTTGGTTGGGCCCCATACTACAGGTGTTATTTTGCTTTAAGTAGCACATTTTGCATTTAGGGGTTCAATAAGGTTTCGGAGTTCGCAAAATAAAACCGTCTTACTGTTGTCGATTCAAGATAAACAACAACGAAGACCTTGTTAAACCTCGTTCAACAACGACCAAACATATTTTATCATTCATATGTGAATAGCGTTTTGGATAATTGATGTAAACAAGTAAAAAACATGTTTTAATAGGCTTAATTTGACATAAAAAATAGCTGCTCTTTAAAAAACATTTTATTATAATTAGGCCCTTATTTGGACATCGTCCATTCCCTGTAAATGAGCGAGTGAACTTTTGAATGGGCTGGGTTACAAAAGGTAAACATTAGAGAAGACAAATTATTTCGCAAGTATTTGTGAAATTTAAAATATTTTATAAATAGCATTTTATTCACACATCACCTTGACCATTCAGAGAAAAATTAAATCAAGAATGCGTTAAATTTACAACACATTAACACATTTTGATAGAATATTTGTATCAAATCAAAATCACCCCTCCATTTCAATAGTGGTACGGTCCATGAGAGATGAAAGGGAACTCATTTTACCGCGCGATGATGCAAAATGGCGATTCTCTTGTGCTGGTTATTAGCAACCGTTTGGACTAAACTTGTGGCTTTAGGAGTGAGCCGTGTCATATGACTCAGCCAAAAAGACAAATATTTTTCTCAGGGATATAGCTACATTTCGGTATATAAAGCTGTTTGCTAACTTTAAGGATTGCATGGCAAAATGCATTTATACGCCGAAAAAATGAACACATTTTGCAAACATTTTTGTTTGTTTACAATTTTGCATCGATGCATAATGCATTAGTGTTTTCCAATAAGGTTTGCCATCCTAGTAATTTGTATGGTTTATCTCAAATCGACAACGCTTTGTTACTGTACTTATGGGGGAGTTGTTGACATTTACCCTAATCATGTCAAATGTATAATTTGTTATTATGATCTGTTTTTGTATTATGGTAATCTGACAAGATATTACATTGAATCAGTTTACAATGCCCCTCTTGAACACGACAAATCAGTCTGATAGTGCATCTATTTAGCAAATGGTCACATCATTCCAATTTCACAGATGATCACTTAATCCACTTTCTTTCTCCATTTTTGAAAATCATCACAGCACATACACTCATGTTGCTACATGTCCATGTTATTCACTGCTCATCTTGTTTTTGTATTTTTGTTTGTTTTTTCTCTGAATTTGTGGTTATTCATGAAGAAAATCATGGTTCCTCGTAAGCTATTGCTGCAGGGAAAACGGCCATTAGATGTCGTCAAGTTATTTATTTGTGGTGATCCCGCTGCAGGGAAATCCACTCTCAAACAAACACTAACAAAGGTAAGTTTATTTTGTTTAGTTGTACTTTTGTATATCATAGAGAGTTAAATTGTTGACAAATATCAAGAGGAAACCAAATTATATGTCAATCATCACAAGCAAGAATGGTTGTTATCTTGTATTCGAATTGAGAGGCTATAGAAAATGTTGATTTATGCTTGCATTAAGGTGACCAGAAACTCCCTTATTGAGTTTAATGGAAAAATATATTCAAATATAAGTAAATATCACAATTTGAACTTTAGAACTGAACCTTTACACCTGGTGTTTAATATCAGTTCCGAGAATTATCCAACAATATTTTGTATACCCAATGTAGACAAGCAGAATCTACCTGATTTTAGGGGGTGCTTTTCACAATTGTCCACCGAACGGTTGGTTGGACCAAATCAAACTAGCGTGACGAAAAACAGTGATAAGGTGGTTAAAGTGAATAATGATCAGACTAAAGCGATTATTACTTAGACTAAAGTGAATATAGCTAAGACTAAATTGAAGTTTACAAATGCACGTCAATATTATTTAGGACTAATTTGTAAGCTGCTATGACTAATTATTATAAAAAATGTTTTAAAATGAATGGGAAAACCTATACTAAAAGTTATGTTTTCGCCCGGAGGCTCTTCAGGTGAATAAATAATAAATGTATATAGATGCATATTGATAATAACACAGTGAATAAAGACAACGGTGATGTACAAACTTTTCAGGATCTAGCAGAAAATAGATACAAAATGCAGTGTCGTACCGACCGGGGGGGGGGGGGGGGCAAGTTGCCCCCCCCCCCCCCCCCGGCTCCAAATACCGGGACGCTAAATTCGCATAAGAAAAAAATAGGGCCTATTGGGCATTATTTGTTGACTGTGGTGCTTTTTGGACTGCGAAATTTTGTGACCGTGCACATTTTTCTGACCCCCCCCCCCCCAGGAAAAGTGTAATAAAATAAAGGCCTATACATGAAATGATTTTGCTAAGGGCCCTGGGCGTTTATGGGATAACTATGGCCGTCGCTAGAAAGGAAGACACCCCTATACAATATGTAGTCAGCAAATGCATGCAGCAGTCGTCAAAATGAAAGAAATGGGAAAATAGAGAAAAAGAAAAGAAAAGGGAAAAAGAAAAGAAAAAAGAAAAGGAAAGGAAAAAGAATTGAAAAGAAAAGGAAAAGAAAAGGCAAAAAAGAAAGAGAGAAATAATGAATTTAAACCATGCCAAGTCAGCGAAAGACAGAACAAAATTAAACCATGCCGAGTCGGCAAAACAATGATCATTTGTTAAAATCAATTCAACCCACACCAGTAGGCCTACACGCTATTAAATTCTGTTTGCAACTGAATATCACACCTACCCAACCCCCAAACACATACTGTAAAATCAATCGGCAACAAATAATTCTGTAAGATTTGTTGGTAAAGCCACTTGCAGCAAGATTAGTCAACCAACAAAGTTGGTAAAATGTCACTCAGTTGGTTTAAAAATTGTTCAGCAAATTCACTTGGTAAACAACAACATCAGTCGACAAAATCAGTTTGTATCAGTTGGCAAAAATCATTATAAATCAACCAGAAAAATATTGGGAATAATACGAATATGAACTCTTTACTTAGAATGATAGATATACAAGCATTATCTGATTTTATTTATTTGTCAGTACTAGTATTGGGGTGCCACCTCGCATTATCACATGTTATCACAATGGTGCTAAATGGGAAACATTATATTGATTACGAAACATAAAACATTTTAAACTTTTGGCTAAAAATAATAATACGATACTTTTCGAGTAAATAGCCTAGGCATGATTACACCATGTACTTACTCTTTTTTGACTTTTATGACAAGATGCTTATATATATATGTCTCTAAATGATGAGTCAAATATTGAGGTCCCGATTTCATTGATTTGTAATATAAATTGTAAATTAATTTTAATTTTATTTTAATAAGTTTCAATCTATTTGTTATCAGAGATTTACAGATTTCCCAAAAAGTAGGCTTATTCAAAAGTAAAGTATTGTTTTATGAAAGATGACAATATTTATAAGATTTCTATGAGCAATGTGTATAACTTATTCTGCAATATAACCAACCTTGTTACATTGCAAACTGTGGAACACTGTAGATGTAAATATGTTGTAATTGTGGCATGCAAATTGTGTAATTTATGAAGAAATGCAACAAATAAAGTTTTACTTTTGAACGGGGTGGGGGGGGGGGGGGGGGGTGACTATTTTGACTCACTTTGTATAGCATTCTGAATGTATTCACTCTGTTTGTATACGGGTTAACTATTAAATAACAATGTTAACCCCTGCATTACATTTATGAGTTTCGGATTTTTAAAGATTTCCCATCAAGCCATTAGCATTATTTCGTTACTAGTATATTGTTATTCAAAACAATCTTTATTTTTCAGCATTACCAGGCGCTATGGCAGGAGGACCGAGGGGTAAAAATTGCCCAGCGCCCGCTTATCTTGAGCCTTGATCTTATGTCTGTATTAATTGAACCTTTCAATTTCACATTTTGTTTTTTCCTAGAAATTGAGTTTGCCGTCTTTTATAAGAGAAGTGTTTGGCAGATCAAAAGAGGTGATTTGATTAATTTGTTGTAAAAATGTTACTAAATACAGTGGTTTTCCATCTTATGCATGTAAAGATTTAAAGTAACCCACATTCCTTGCAGATATTGCCAACTTTAAATAATGATTTTCGAATTGAAAAGTAAAATACTAAGACAAATAGTAACACTTTATTTCTACCTAAAAAGAAAAGAAAGAAATAATCAAGACAATACTAATAAAAAGATAAATATTAGAATTAGAATAATGAGAGTCAAAAATAACTAACTAATTAAAAGGTGTCAAAATTATTAACACAAAATATAACAAGGATTTGTTGATTGTCATCAACTGAATGGTTTTGTTTTGTATTTCAACAGAAAGAGGAGGACAGGGATCCTAATTACCACCGTACTGCTGGCATTGATGTATCGAGGCAGTCGGTACCTGGTGTTGGAAAATTCATAGTGTGGGACTGTGCCGGGCAACAGGAGTACTCTATCACCCATGGGATGTTGCTTGGCACAACCACACATTCCATATTTTTGGTGCTCTACGACCTCGCGTCACCAGAATCTCGGAAGGTAACATTTTTTAAAATCACAAAATGTTCAAATATCTTGGGATATTTCCATACTGTGTTGCATATCAATGAAAAGCTGATATGTTCATCTTTACAATGATACCCAATTTGTAGCAATACCTTGTTCCAGTGCTCTGACACTTGCTTGAGAACATGGGAGAGGTCTCAATCTGAATGTGCCAAAAGCAACACTATTTTATGCTCAAAAGTCAATAGAGCACTATACACTGTGGTTAATTCAACACTTCATTGAACAGGCGACAAAGATAGTCTTTTGAGTGCAAAATAGTGGGGAATTTGGCACATTTTGAATGCGACCTCCCCACATTCTCAAGCATATGGCTTAGCACTGAAACAAGTGATTGCTACAAATGAGGTATCGTTCGAAAGAAATATTCGAAATGTGATTGAATATAAATTTTTAATTATAACTTTTTTTGAGCAGTTTAGATAAAAGGTGTTTTATAAAACCCTTGTACTATCCATTCAAGTGGCAGTATGATAGTGGAGAATTGCGCTGTTAAAAGGTTTTTACGGGGTTCTAAGACAACTATTTTCAAGAAATATGGTACACCTTTTTCAGAATCTTATCAATTGTTTAGGTGACAAAAGGGTTATTTTAAATTACTTGACTTCAAATAGCAGCAAACTGAACTGGTAAGCGGTTAACAAGCTTACTTTAAATTTTAACAAATCCAAAGTCATGTTTTTTGGTACCACTTATATTTCAAATAAATTTAGTCATGTTATCTTCTTCTATAAAAATTCATATTTTTTTGCCTTAAACAAGATGAATATCTGCCAAAAACATAATCCAACGTCTCAAATATAACTATTTAAAGCTGGAATGGTTCCTTCTGAAGGTATTCCATTAAACTGCGCATGCCAGTTATCATTTATAAAATTTTGCACATGGGGTTTCCCAAAACCAGTTGATCTCAGTTGAAAATTCCCATAGCGTTACGCTGCAGATAATGAGCTAATTGATATTCATGAGGTAATTTACTACGGCGATTTTACATGGGAATTCTGACTTGGTCAATAAAATCATGAATTGTAATGCTTTTAAATCACGAATCTTAATAGGAAGCATGAATTTATTGTATTGGTATCAAATGTACAATGAAATGGTAATGGGGTCTGATGGCTTAATACTTTGTTGACAACACAGTGATAACTTGCAAGCTTCCAGGGGGACAAATACTTTTGCGCGGCAGTGTATATACAGACTGTAACAAAAAAAGTTTTACAATCGCAATTTTATTTTTAATTTAGACATAGACATTTGCCTCATTAATATTCATGAGCTCATTACCACTAGTATTGCGCTATGGGAACATTCTCTCTCATCTACACCTTCTCTGAAATTTTTTTTAATAATTAATTGTTATATTCACAATTGTAATTTCCTATATAATGATGCGCAGTCCTTATAAATCCCTAAAACATGGTAATTTTCCGAGGAGGTAATTTGAATTGTCAAGAAAAACCTGACATTTAAAAGACAATTTCAATATTTTGGTTTACAAATCAGTGATCCAATACACGACAGAGAACCAATACACGACAGAGAACCTCGCAGTTTGTCTGTATCTCGCACGAGGCAGCACAGGACCCATGGCAGATTTTAAAATTACCGCGACAATGATATGCATTCCATAATACAATGAATATATAATGTACAATTTTGCGAAGGTCAGTCGATATCTTTTCCATCAGTTGCGCTCCTGTTATTAGAGCAACATAGTCCAACAGACTATACCACCATACTATGCAATCGAACTTACTGCCAGATGTGTTTTAATTGGGCGATATCTCTATCTTTCACATGATTGTAACGGTCAACTCCCATTCATAAAAGAATGCGCTAAAAGGGTGATCGATTCTAGTCTAACAAAGGATTCGAACAAGTCCATTCAAAATAATGTATGTTGGATCACGCGGTAACTAAACTTATATTGTGTGATTAATATTTTCTAATAGCGTAGGTCAGACTTGGCTAGTCTCAACATTCCCTAAACGGACCTGATAAGCCGTCTCGCTAGGGGGTGTCACAACTTTGAGCATTTTTCTAACTCAAAAATGGGAAGATTACAATTTAACCAGCCATTTTCACCAAGATGAGCTCAATACTGTATACAAAATGTATGGTGTGTTTTGTGTTCACTTCATGTCCACCAGTTTAATGTGTTTTATAACCCATGTAATGTTCTATGCACACATTGCAATATGACAGAATATCCCTGTATGTAAAATTGTAATTGCTGCTGCCAGTTTTAGTTCGAGAACTTTGCTGGTTCCCAGTACGCCACAGGTATCATTCTACAACCAAAACTTTAATAAAGTTTTGTCTCGAAATATCAGCTTTTTGGGAAAATTCCAGTAACCTTGTCAAAACACGAACCATGTTTTAGGTATTAATGAGCATTACAGATCCCCGTCATAATAATATTACGTGGTTGCATTTTGTAAAATAATGTAAAAATAATGATTTGTCGGAGATGATTTTCGCATGCAAGGATATCCCATAGCGCTATTACAGCGATAATGAGCTCATGAATATTAATGAGGCGAGAATTACATGGGATTTCCCCATAGAGAAAATAGCGACCTTGGAAAGATATTTATTGTGACAAATGTGTAGGCTACAATGTCAAGGAAAGATGAATTTATGAATGACAAGATATCCAGGCACCTATATAAATAGAATTTGACCTTGGTATGGGTACATTTACAAGACTGTTTGTAGAATAAGTTCTCCCGATGGTGTGCGCCATCACTTCTGGGCGGGAGTGTATATTTAACTTAGGTTTATTCTATAACTGGATATAGGTGAGGGTTAGACTGGTTATCATTTTTAGGAGACCAGGTTGTAGATAATATATAAAATAATATTTCAAAGAGAATTGGTATTTTTAGACATTTTGAGTATTTTGTTGGATCTTTTGATGTTATCAAATGCTTCTGTAATTCCTCATTATAATTATGCAGTATGGGCAAATTAGATGCTTAATCATTGTATTTAAATGTATTGAGAATTATCAGCCCAACTTATATTTATCATGCCAAATTGATTTTGTATATAGTTATGACAACCGGAAATCATACTTTAAATACACTATTGATTCCAAAATTTAATAGCAATTCTGGTAAGAATATATTTCTTGCCATAGCTTCTTTTCTCTTTGAAGAAACTCTGGTTTTTAAGAACATGACCCCAGTTTGTTTGGGACCCACCCTCTACAGAAGAAAATTACTTTTCCCTTGCTCATGCGAGTCTTTTTAGAGTAATGAACAACGTTAAGTGCCCCCTTGACCCATGCATGCATTTGCATTCAAGAGTCAAATAGTTGATTATTTTGATCTGTGTTTATATTTTTCAGGCATCCATCAGGTACTGGCTGCCATTTATTCGTGCAACCAATGGGAAACAAGATGACAGGCCTCAAGTTATTCTTATTGGAACGCACTTAGACGTAATCAGGGACCAAGAACAAGGCGAGTTGTATTAATTTGAAGGTTCATTTGTCACAAAGTCCTATCTCTATAGCTGCCAGGTGTCATATATCGAGGAGGGGGGGGGGGGTGGCAGCCTCAAGTTATACTTATTGGAACGCACTTAGACGTAATCAGGGACCAAGAACAAGGTGAGTTGTATTAATTTGAAGGTTCATTTGTCACAAAGTAGTCCTATCTCTATAGCTGCCAGGTGTCATATATCAGGGATGGGGGCGGGGGGGGGGGGGGGGGGGGGGGGGGCAGTCTCGAGTTTGTTGTTTTTAGGCCTCCTTGATTATTCAAACAATTGCGAAGGTTATTTTGAAAGGAAGTCAAAATTGACACACTGCCTACCATTGGATTGTATAGGCTATAATGAGCTTGATGAAGTATTCATGAGCTATTTTCAATGGAAAATTTCTGGGATGATTTTGACACCCAAACAAGTGTCCTATGACTTTTGGTTGCTAGTGTATAAGCTGATCAGCTTTTGATGACATTACCATAGAGATGATCATATGTGTGTTCCAATATCTGTCATTGAGCACACATTATCTAGCTTATTTCACTGTAGTGCTTTGCATTACATATTATAATAATCTATATAATAATAATAGTGACAAGGCACATATCCACTCTAAATAAGAGAGCTCAAGGCACAAACATAAAATACAATATAATAGAAAACAATAAACAACAATAAAACTACTTAATTATTACACAATGTCTCAGACATCAGATGTGTTTTCAACAGTTTTTTGAAGATTGTGACAGTTTTTGCAGTTTTAATATGGATACGAAGTTCATTCCAGAGACGAGGAGCTGCAATAGCAAAAGATCTGTCTCCCCAAGAGCGCTTAGATATAGTTTCTTGAAGATGTTGCATTTGTCCAGTACGAGAGTGCGAGTTCGCACATAGTTTGATAACAATTCAGATAAATATGATGGGGCACCATTGTTGATACATTTATATACAATAAGCAATAGTTTGAAAACAATTCTCTGAACTACAGGGAGCCAATGGAGTCCCTTTAAAATTGGCGTAATATGGCAAGATCTTTTAGAGAATGTGAGAATGCGAGCTGCAGTATTTTGAATTTTCTGAAGACGATAGAGTTAATTGTTCTGTAGCATCACGACTAAGATATTTGCGGATTCTGCTGATATTACGTAGTAGAAATGCTGAGCAACGAATGCCATTAGAGATGTGTTGTTTCATAGTCATGGAAGAGTCGAAAATTGCACCCAGATTCCGAGCTTTGGCGATTGTCACCGATATGTACGTGTTCAATGTTTATCTTAGATAATTGGTGGTGGGATCCAAACAGTAGACTTATAAACAATATTAACCTACATCATTTTTCAACTCATTGTTTAAATTTATTAACCTTCAGGTAACAAGTCTGGGCACAAATTATTAGAAGAGGCGCAAGAACTGTTTGAATCATCATTGGACATTGAATCTGCCCTCATACTGGTTGACAGCAGGAATGGAGACTGTGATGGGATGAAACTACTCAAAACAGTCTTGAAAAAACGTGCAGCAGAAATGATAGTAAGCTCATTTTGTTACTTTCAATTTGATGTTTCTTTTACAGATACCAATATGCGGAAAAGGTGTTCTTTAGGTCCCAGATTCTGGACTGTACTAGTATCGTCCGATACTGGAACGCCCACATATAAAATGTTCCAGTATTGTGCAATACTGGAACACAATTTGGTGTTCCAGTATCGAACTGGAACAGTAAAATCGTACCAGTATCGCTCGATACTGGCAACTTTTATGTTCCAGTATTGAACGATACTGGTATACCAGTATCTGGGACCTAAAGTACTGTAAAAGCCAATATCTTCGCATAAAGATATTTTCGCGCATTTTGATATCATAGACATTTCGCGGGCGACCTTCTGGATGCATTGCATGAATGTTGAAAACAATATTTTCACATGTTATCATTTTTGCAGAAAAATATTTTGCGCGAAAAGCGCGAAAATAAAACCACCGCGAAAATATCAGCTTTTACAGTATACTTTTTCCCAATATGCAGTTTTAACGGTCATGGATGGCCCTCTACGTCAGAAGTGATGGTAGTTTGAATCCTGGGGAATTCGGCTGTCAAAAGTCAACTTTAAAAGTCACCGTCACAATACGAAATTCCACCCAATTCGTATGCGCCCGTAATCAGATGTTTCATTTCTTGATCACCACAAGGGACAGATTATTTATTATCACCACTTCCACTTTGTGAACTAAGTAACTTTGATTTAATGTCTTATTCAATAGCATTTATACTATTTCTCCATCATGCTTGTCGCTAGAGGCGGGAGAAATATTGGAAGATGAACCGTAAGCCTGTAGGTAGATATATTTCTAACACAAATTTGTGATAGCGACACGTGGTCCCCGTTGAGAAATGAATGTTGACCACCACGAGGGAAAGATTAGTTATTATCATCACTTTCAACTTGTAATATTGAACCATACAAGTTCTAAGCAGACAATATACCTGTTTAAATATAGTACAGGCAGCCAAGTAAACCACGATGCCAGGCTTAAAACAAATCGCTGCATGGATCAACAGTGTGATAGTATGGTCAGTCAGTCATATATGCATTTGTGTAATTTGGATTTTTTTTTTTTAAACGATATTTGGAAACATTTAATTAAAGATTTTCCAAAGAATTAAAGTGAAAAATTAAGCCAGGGAGACAAAGTGTTCATAAGATCCATGCTTGATGCTTGATTAACAGAGAATTTATTTTATGGCAAACTAAGAACATTACCGATTACTCATGATGTACACAATTGTTCTGCCCATACTAAACCCACCACAATTGGTCCTTGACATGCTACACCATCAAAAACTATAACAATACTAGCTATGGGACCTAACTCTTTTTCCAGGGTGATAATGTTTGATTATTTTAATAATTGCTTATTCTGATTATCAATCTGGCTTATAGATCATGTTTTATTTTCATCACTGGTCGTATTATGAATTAATTAATAATTTTGTTTTTTATTTTAGAAAACAAAACAAGTCCCCATGCTATGCGACAAGTTGCTGCCTGTCATTGAATCTCTGCGTAAGGCCAATGTTCCTGTCATCAATTGGAATGAGTATCAACAACGGGTCAGAGCCAAGTTTGAAGGAATTGATGAGGACACGTTGAGAGCAGTTACATCCTATTTTCATTTGTTAGGGGAGGTAGGTGACTTGATTTAAATGAGTTCTGTTACACACACATTGAGAACAATTTAATTTGTTAGGGAGGTAGGTGATAACAGTTACATCCTATTTTCATTTGTTAGGGGAGGTAGGTGACTTGATTTAAATGAGTTCTGTTACACAGAAGTAATATATATGGCTACAGAATTAGTTGGTTGTCTTCCATCGTCTGCCCCTGTATGAAAGAATAACTACCAAAATGTAATAAAATTCTGATATTGTAAAAGTATAAAAGGTTTTATAATATGGAAGGATCATTATTCTGATCCAGTGTAAAATACTCACGTGTACGTTTCGGATACAACTGTATCCTTTGGCAACACTTGTGGTAGTGATGATCTTGACGACTCATGACGCTTCTTGCAGTCTTGGAGTTGCCAGTTGATTTATCATCTGGGGATTTTTTGCCAGATGATATTAAGAGATCATCAAAAACGTGAGTGAGGTAGTATTGCCCTTGTCGCGGTTCATCGTTGAGGTCCCCTTCTTCCTGTTAGATAGCCTTGCTATTTCAGATCACATTCTTATCTATAAATATTGTGTTAACCATTATCTGTTAAGTGTGTCTGTATGATGTTAGGTGTTATATAACCATGTTTCATCTTTATCATTGTTTTTGTTATTGTTATTTTCAGATATATTGGGCCAAGTTCAATGATGATGGCAAAGAAGACCAACTCATCCTTGACACTCAATGGTTTACCCATGAAATCATTGGGAAGGCTTTTGCTGGTGAGGAATTTCAATCACAATTCCCAACCCTTCCAAACCAGCTATGCTATACCTTGGAAGAGCTCCTCAAATTTTTCCCAAAGTTGATGAATGCACCTCAGCTTCTCAGCTTACTGGATCACATGGATATCGTCCATGAAACCTCGGACGGGAAATTTCTGATCCCGGGAAAATTGCCCATCTCTGGTCCAGAGATCAATTGGGATCATCATCAAGCTAACGAGCTGAGAGGCAGGAGTATTGCTTGCTCGGAAAACATTGAGATTTTCAATCCAAATGTTTTCCCTTCTGTCCTGAAGCTTGTTCTTGATGAGAAATATTCTTGTTACAAGATTTCAAGGTCGGCAGTGTCATATATATGTGGCAAAGTAGAGGTGTTTGTTACACTAGCAAAGCACAAGGATGTCATTGACACTGTCGTAAGCTATCCAAGTGATGAGAGGAGAGAAGCGCATTCTCAACTGGCATACATATTTGATTTGATTCTGTCCCAGTTATTAGAAAAATCAAGTGGCACAAATCTGCAACACAGCTATATCAGCCAAGTAGCCCTCCAACAAAAGAAAGATATTGCAGGTTTGTTGAGCTTTTCCAAGGAGGAACTATTGAAGGCTGAGGATGAGCGTGGCTTCATTGTCAAAGATGGTACCTATGCCCGGGAGGAAGATATCTCTAAAATTCTCTTCCAGGGCTATGATACCATGTTCTTGAAAGAACTTGGCTCAAGATGTCATTACAAATGGCTCCCAGTCAAGGCAGCTGGTCGGTGTTTCGATCGACTTGATACAAAGAATGACATGAGCGAAGACTACACTGCTGTGGGGAAGGCTCTTGGATTTGAACAGTATCAGGTTACTAGACTTGCAGAGGAAAACAGAGGAAAGGGAGAATCTCCAACCAAGGAGATAATCAAGCTGTGGTGTAGTGACAAGAAGCATAAGATGACCATCGGCGTTCTCCAACAACTTCTGACTCGTCTCAGCTTGGTGGAGAATGCTGATGCATTGCTCGCTATCGATGAGGTTGTGGAAGAATATGCACCACAGAATGCTGATGCGTTGCTCGCTATCGATGAGGTTGTGGAAGAATATGCACCACATACTCAGGTAACTAGGAGATCTATTCAGATTCATAAAAAGGCTTATAATGTATGGAACTATATACTACCCTTGATAATAAGTTCCAGTTTGCCATACCTACAATAAAAACTATAAAAACATTCTTTTTTAAATCTTTCATTTATTTGTATTACTCTATGACCACTTATAGACATGTGTCTGGACATAAATCTATCACTGGGAAAATGGGGAAAACCTGCTCTGATACGCTGGGAATCGCACCCAGGTTGCCTGCATTTGAGTCCTATCCCGAATGTAGATAGGCGTGTGGGTTCGCTTTAAAAAGTTCTTGGCATAAAATATACATGGCCATGATGGCAACACAAGATTGCACAGCATTTGATAAGTATTTGTTATTTCTTGGGACTGTTAAAGATGTATTAGTTAGCATTGTACTATGGCATAAGATGTTAACTTAAAGACATACAGTGTGGTGGAAGCTGAGGGAGGGCAAATGGTGGATCTTCCTGAATGTCACAGTCCCTATATACTCTGTAGAACATGTGTATTAATATGTTATTGACAAATGCTTCTTTGAAAGCATTTAGTGAAGGTAGTTTTGATCCTGTAATCTTGTATAATACTGTATGTTGTTGTGTTCAAAGGGTAGTAAATCAGGTTTATTTTGCTACCTGTCCAGGAAACTCAAGAACACACCGACAACTTGTCTTGTGTCAGCAGTCATGACTTCGATAGCACATCTGATTTTGGTAAGTAAATATTGTACTCCTGAGATGGCCAGTTTGCACAATATTTTGCAAAATGTCAAATTTGTTTTTGAGCCATTGACTTAGTCAACACAAGTCACGTGTGTCATGACTTGACTTGACTTGGAATCACATACCCAAAGTAACTTGACTTAAATTGAAACAAAATCCCCAGATGACTTGATTTGTCTCAGTACTCGCATTAACTACATCAGATGACATGACTTTTACTGTGACTTGTTACAATATTGTTTCCTCTTCTAAATCAAGTAGCCAACCTCAGCTATGCTTTATGCCCGGGGGGCCAGTCAAACATAATGTTGTACACATGCGTGACCAAAAAACGCGTAAAAAGGGGTGTTTTTTCAGTGTTGGACGCGTCACGCGCTTCACGCGTTAAGGGTATCAAAAACGCTGATTTTCAAGAAAAAGGGTGGCTTAAAATACAGGTCGAACGTGTTTAGGGTAACTTATTTTGTTCCCCGTTAAATAGACAAAACTTGTTTGGGGGTCATATTCTGGCAAGATCTTGTTTAGGGGTCAAAATTTGCAAGGAAAGCGCGCTAAAAACTTGTTTAGGGGGTAATTTTGCTTGCAGGGTAAAACTTGTTTAGGGGGTGTCTGGAAAAAATTTGGTCACGCATGTGTACACCATTATGTTTGACTGCCCCCCCCCCCCCCTCCCCGGGGCTTTATGCAGGATTACACAGATAAGCAAAGTCAAGATATGATATGGAATTGTTCTGGATTTTGAAGGGGAAATAAGAAACATCAGATAGTTTTAAACCTTAGGTGTTTAATCCAGTTTTAAGGACTGTCTGTTTGAAAAAAATAACATTGACTGCTTTTAATCTCATCTTAGTACATTACAGATACAAGTCAAAATGCATTATTTTGATAATGCGTTTTGCATTATTTTGATAATGCATTTTGCATTATTTTAATAATGCATTTTAAAAGCACATGTCACCTATTTTGCTGGAATATTTAGTTATATATTGCTAGATATTGATGTAGCACAAAACAAGTTAGGCCAAGTAAAACAAAACAACAGTTGATCGTCCCCGCCCGCTTCCTTTTTTCATGCCGCATTGAATTTTTTTTATGATTTTTTTTATTTTTTAATTTTTTTTATAGTAAAACTATTAAATGTTGAAGTTGCTCCAGTAACACTTTATTAAACTGTATCTGTACAATAAATGAATGCATATTATACAATGTAAAGAGGCTCAGACTGTAAAATCTTTACTTCAAAAAGCCGGCCGGCCATCTTGGAAAAAAATAAAATAATAATAATAAGCCCCTCCCGCATCCTTTTTTAAAAAGTCCGGACGATCAACTGTTGTTTTGTTTTACTTGGCCTTAGACCGGTCCAAATTATATTAAACTGGTCTAAATGAAGAAAATTCCTGCCAGAAGGTCCATTTTGTTTATTCATATCCCTCTGTATTGCCTAAGTTTGAGACACCATATTAGGCTTATATAACACAAACATGTATTGCCTGGTTTCAGCTCCATTACATATGCAGAATGAATGAATTCATCTCAAATACAAGGTTACTAACTTGGGTCTAATTGTACATACACACCTAGGAATCTGTACAGTTACACTTGGGAGAGAATTCTTTCTTTGTTTCTTTATCTGACCTCCCTTATATACCAAGGACAATTTCTCAGACTTCAGCTTTTCCTGAGTCTCATCTTCCGACTCCACCCAATTCCTTATTCTTCCCCAATGGCAGTAGTGCATGCAATTTGCCTCAAAAAGGACATGTTGTTGGCAAACACAGTTTTGAGTTAGAGGCCAATATATTTGGTGAAATATTAAAAAATGATAGAAAAAAATAGAAAATGCCAAAAATGAAATGGTTGGCATCAAATTCAGTGCGGGCATATTTAGTTATATATTGCTAGATATTGATGTAGCACAAAACAAGTTAGGCCAAGTAAAACAAAACAACAGTTGATCGTCCCCGCCCGCTTCCTTTTTTGTGCCGCATTGATTTTTTTTACAAGAAGAAACGCACACTTTTATTTCTTAGCCTAATTTATATTGTTGTTATATTCAGGTGTGACAGACAAATTGGTGAGATGGAGACTGGTGATTAAACGTATATGGGAGCAAATCAAGCGTGATCTTGTCCCCAATAGGATGACATCCAGTCTCTACTACCTGCCTGACATTGAGTGCAGCATCCTTCAAGATCATAACAATGACTCAGCAAGGACCCGCCTCGAGAATGCAGAGCGCCTGCTGCAATACCTGCTGCATTGGCAAGACGAGAGATGGCCGGAGGACTTCCAACAGGGGCTAAAGGAGACAGGTCAAGAACCGTTGGCCAACGCATTGCAGGTTGAATACGAGCTGGTGCTCAAAGAAGAGCAAGATCGAAAAGAGAAATTCAGCCAAAGCCGACTGAGACAGAGAGCATTCATCAAGTTCAAGCCGGAACAAGAGGAGGTATGTTTTACACATAACAAGTGACGTTAACATTATGATGCATGGTTCAATTGCACACTCACTGAATGGTTAATTCTAAAGGTATCGCATGGGGGTGGGAGGTGGGCGGTGCTTAAATCATTATTTGATGGAGGTGTGTGGCTAACAGGTCAAAATGCTTACCCATAATCCAAAGGTTTTTTTACCTCAAATAGCTGCATGACAGGTCTGTACCCATAGCAAAAAAAAGGATGTTGCTGGGGGCTACCCGGTGACCACCGGGTGGCCACCAGGTGCCACCATGATGGTCGAAAACCATGAGGTAGCGGATGGCTACCGGGTGGACATCGGATGGCCATCGGGTGGACATCGGTTATAACCGTCATTTTGTGAAATGAGACCAACCTGTGTATTCCGAATAATGTCTTGTCTTACTCCACATATTGAAAAATGTAGGACTACTTTTTTAATATAAAATAATTGACAGATGAATTTTAAATTAATGTTGATTCATAAAACTTATATTATAGTTATACGGTTATACCTGGCCTAAATGTCATAGTACTTCTGTTACATATGCTTACCGAGTGAAAGATATTATAAGATCAAGTTGAAAACATATTTGGAATCATAAATGTTTTATTTGAAGTTTGATTGCTTTTCGGCATTCTTGGAAGTTGGACTTCGACATTTTTTTTTTCAGAATAGGAAAACATTTTCTCAAACTTTTTTTGAGGAGTTTATATGGGAACATCCATTACTGCCATAGACTCACGTGTGGACAAACTTGTATTTGACAAATTTTCTTTAAATTGACGCTATTTCTTAATTTGAGCTTTAATTTCAACGCCGTTTTCACCATATACCAACAAGATATTTAGTTGAGGAATATTTTAAAATAATTTAAACATGTTTCCCCAATTTGATAAATTTGCCTCTAAAAAAGTGTAAACCTTTTTTTGGACCACTCTGTATAGCACTATAGATATTTAGCACACAGTAGCTATTATAGATAGTGCATTGTGACATTGGCAGATGGTAGTACAGAAAATCCATATCTACAATAGTGTTAGGTAGCCGAGGAGATGTGACAAAAGTGCTGTAGAGAATACAAAGACATTATGGTGAACAACGTTGTGACACTATGTCAGGCGCGGATACAGGGGGGCCCGCCCCCCCCCCCCCCCCCTCTACCAAAAAAAAAAAAAGGGGGGGGGGGGGGGGGGAAAGAAAGAGAGGAAGAAGAGGGGGGGGGGGGGGCACATCACCCCTCATACTCCCCTTGTTCGAGCTTTTAAATAATCTATACTTAAATGAAGAAAAAATCAGTAATGCTCTACTTCTTTCTTGCATTGATAACAAATATATATTGATTGGAAATGAAGAGGTGGCTTTTCGATAAGATGTTGGTCAAAAGTATACACCAGATCGCACCAAATGAGTATGAAAATTGAAAAAATAATCTACTTCTGAGGGGGGCACATCCCCCCTCAGACTCCCCCCTGTTCGAACTTTTAAATCATCTATACTTAAATCAAAAATATATCAGTATAATATGCTCAATTTCTTTTCGTGCATTGATAAAAAAACTAAAGATTTATTGGAAATGAAGAGGTGGCTTTTCGATAAAATGTTGGTCAAAAGTATATACCAAATCGCACCCAATGAGTTCGAAAATTGAAAACAATTCTACTTCTGAGGGGGGCACATCCCCCCTCAGACTCCCCCCTGTTCGAGCTTTTAAATCATCTATACTTAAATCAAATATATATCAGTATAATAATTAATATGCTCAACTTCTTTCGTGCATTGATACAAAAACAAAATATTTATTGGAAATGAAGAGGTGGCTTTTCGATAAAATGTTGGTCAAAAGTATATACCAGATCGCACCAAATGAGTTCGAAAATTGAAAATTTTTCTACTTATGAGGGGGCACATCCCCCCTCAGACACCCCCTGTCATAGCTCGGAGGGCGGTGCTACGCACCGCTTGGATGGTACCTGCAAAATTTCATTTTTTTGGCCCCCCCCCTCAAATTTTCCTGGATCCGCCACTGCACTATGTTATCATCAGGTTTGTAAAAGTGTTAGAAACTACAAGCAAACATTAATATGAAACAGAATATAAAATCTACAGTGTCAGAAAAGTAAAAACGACTAAACAATGCAAAGGCATACACAATGTTGTATGGGAGGCCATTAGAGTCATAACATGCCCCCCACCCCCCCCCCCCCCCCCCCATACAACATTATATGCCTTTGCATTGGTCAGCCGATTTTGCTTTCTTTTCTGACACTGTCGATTTTATATTCTGTTTCATATTAATGTTTGCTTGTAGTATCTGCCACTGTTATGAACCTGATAAAGACATAATGTCACAACATCATTCACCATATATGACTATTATAGTCATTGTAGTCTCTTCAGCACTTTGCCACATCGCCTCGGCTACCTGACACTATTTCACACATGAAGTGCTGCGCAGCAAAATCGGCTCTATATCTACAATATCTACTCTCAGGTTAGACTCGGTCCTCAGTCTTCCCTATTTTACACACGGCCCCTGCGAGGGTGCTCAAATGTTGGTCCGCCATTTTTAAAGATGGCGGCCATATAGAGGGACGCAGGGACCCAGTCTACTCTCAGGTATCAGTTTATATGGATCAATTGCTTGGCACTTACTCTTTATAATTTCATCTTTTGCGAATTGAGCCTTCAGGCATAGCACTCAAATCTTAATTTATCAATTTTGGTTGTTATTGAGTTACTTTTTCTTGACTTACAAGATTTGGTGTTAGAAACTTGTTTGTTGTGTATTCTGTATACATGTTATATTTGCAAAATTAATATGATATGCAGACAATCGTGTAGCATGGAGTGTCCTCTTAAATTGGTTTGATTACTTACACGATCTTTGGTCCGTGATCACGTATGTTGATTAGCTGCTTCAAATCTTTTCTTTTTTTGTATATCATAATTTAATTTATATTTCTTCTGTTTATATTCAAAGGGCGCTACAGCAGCAGCAGCAGCAGCTACTGGAACAGATTGAAGCAGACTGAGGTATCCTGGTAACAGAAACTACGGCTACTCACCACAATGTAATACACTTATCAATTGCAATCCTACCTGGCTACTCCTCTATACCCCTCCCTCTTGGGCCTGGCCACAGCAAGGACTTGACCAGGGACGGACTTGTACAGGGATGTACAGCTCAGTATGTCCCCATGTACTCAGGACATAGCACCCAAGGTTATTGTATGGGATCCTGACCAGGAATGTACAGCAAAAAGTTCCCAACCCTGTAGGCACTTAAGTCAGGACTGAT
Source organism: Ophiura sarsii (assembly GCA_035610835.1). Taxonomy (NCBI): domain Eukaryota; kingdom Metazoa; phylum Echinodermata; class Ophiuroidea; order Amphilepidida; family Ophiuridae; genus Ophiura; species Ophiura sarsii. The sequence continues at coordinate 27,481,698 of CM069456.1, forward strand.
TCTTAAACTGTATCCAAAATGACATCCAAGCTATGCTGGGTCCCAGCAGTTGTGATTGCAATTATGAGTGAATACAAATAATTAATTGCGACGTCACCAAGAGAGAATTTTTTTTTTTGGGGGGGGGGGGGGTTGGGGGTGGTACTCGCATTGAAAGACCATGTGGTGATGGTCTGGACATGCTGAACAGTAACGTTACTTTACATGTGCAGCATTTAGGCACATGTATGTATCTTCCGTCTTTCTACACTAGTGTCGAGTAGCCGCGCACGTTAATGTGCTGCAATTAGTAGAATACGCAGTAACGTCACTGTCTCGTGATCTTAGTTCAGCCTCAAGCTTACTCATGGTTAACATTTTGTACTTTTAGTGCCATTTCTTTGGTCAATGTAAATTAAATTAATTGTTTATTGGCCGTCCTTTTGATGACACAAAACCCCCATTTTTTCGTGCTCTGTATTGGAAATGAGACTTTTGAAAATAGGATTTTTTTTTCTTCTTTAAATGGTGCTAATCATGGTTTATCTTTGTTGTTAGGGGCAAATTTGGTATCAAATTATGCCTAAAAGATTAATCTAAATGCCTATCTAGCCTGTTTGGTCAACAAAAAAAATGAATGTTACTCAAAATGACATAAACAAAGTGGTATACTTTCTTTTGTTGAACCCTTTATATGTATACACAACCAAATGGGCATAATGGGTTGTACTTGTGGTTGTCATGATGTCAAAGCACAGCATAGGTATGTCATATTTTGGTTGTAGTAGCTTGGTGCAAATTTACGGAGTAATTCTGTTATACCCTTCAGAGGTATTCATAGTATGTGATTTTTAAGAACGACGCATACTACCGACGCATGTACATAACTCTCACAATCATACTACCAGGAATCATTCAAGTAATACTTTAATCATTCCTAAAATCAACTCAAATTCTGGTATGCGCACTTTTCTTTTCAGATCTAGCCATCTGTGGAACAATTTATCACCATCTATTCGTATTGATTTAGAAAATTTGTCACTAGGTCAATTCAAATCCTATATTTCCACTGTATCATAATTTGTATCATAATTTGTATTATATTTAAACACTGTAACATTTGTTATTTGTATGTACTTATGATGTATTGAAATGAGGGCCTGCTTGGAAAGCAGTGCAAGTCACTGAAGCATATTACCCTCAATAAAGAAAGCATAAATAAAATACCGATGTTGGTGTGTAGGGAATTACAGAATTATGCCAAATTTACAAAGTCCTGTAGACATCTCGATGTTGTGCTGATGTTATTTATTGTAACATTGTCAATGAGCTATTCCAGTTGAAATCCATACACCCCCATGGAAGATATGAACTTAATCTTCTCCACAAGGAATGTTAATTTTTAAATGGGGTTACCTGCATGGGTGACTCCAATGGACCTACGGCACATAATCATCTCCTGGCCACAGTTCGACATACATAGGCGCACTTCGATCAGGCTGCGCACGCATGCTTGAACTCGCAAAATACTGCCAACCAACAACACCAAAGCACCTGATTGGTCAAATTTAAACTGAAGCCTTTTTATTGATCGTCACGCTGCGCCGTATATCCACCAACGCAGTGCTCCCGCTGCGCCATAACAACCGACGCAGTGGGGCGTGATGGTGCGTGGAAAAGCTCATGAGTTTTTCAGTTCTCACGTTTGAGCACCAACCAATCAGAGCCTTGAGGTCGAGATGACGTAGTGCGCACAACGGAAAACCACGGCACCGTTTTGGGGTGAGGTTGAGCAGGCATACTTTACGCGAGCTTAACCTCATGTGACGTGGGCCCATTAAAATATACACTCCTGGGTGGAAGATTAAGGTCATGTTCCTCGGGGTGTATGGATTTCAAATGAAATACTGTAAAAGTGGAAATTTTTACGCGTGGAAATTTTCGCGCTTCCCTCATTTTGAACAATTTTGCTTGGTTTTATTTTTCGCGATTTTGAGCTTTCTTACATAGGCATTCATACATAATGAATATATTGGCGCGTTTTTATTTTCGCGCTTGCTGATTTTAGCGCAGAAAGCGTGAAAATAAATGTAGCATGAAAAATATCCGCTTTTACAGTAGACCAATGTTGTAAATACGTTACTAACATTAGCGCTATGTTCTACAAACTTTCATATGCAACCAAAATAAGACATTGAGGTATCAAAATGTTTTGCTCAATGGTAAAAATTAACATCTACGACTATGTTAAATAAATTATTGTATAATTGTTGATATGTACATAATATTTATAACCCTGCAGGGAAGGGGGTTACTAGTAGATATTAGGTTATGGGATGTGCTGCCCAATAGGCTGGTGTTTTCACCCTTTCTTGTAAACCAATAACCCCTTTTTGATACTTATATTTGGCTAATCACTGATCAATGTGTATAATTTCTTTAGATTTGCCATTATTTGTCCCCCTAAAAATTGTGAAATCTATCAAATACAAAGGATTTTAAAAAGAATGTGGGTCATCATCAATTCTCATTCGCTGGCAGCTGGAATATGTCTTCACAAATTGCTTGGTGGGATAATGACATTCAGGTAAAAATAAATATACTATTCAAAAACTCATCAAAATTTAAGGTAATTTTCAATTTGGTGGTGGCACATCCATCAATAATATCTGAGGTCCCCCCCCCCTTGGTGGGTGTGGACCGTGTGGTCATTGTTTACTCAATTATGATATGCACTTGTATTCCACTAACCTTTGCAATATGTAAACTGCTCAAGAAATAAAAATTTGGAATATTTTTTCAAGCACAAGATTTTCAAATACCGCAGGATTTGTTCATTTAGTGTTATATGTCCATGTAAAGCTAATGTGTTCATCTTTACAATGATACCACAAATTTGAAGCAATCCCTTGCTCCAGTGCTCAGCCACATGCTTTAGAACATGGAGAGGTCGCAATCTTAAAGTGCCAAAATCAACACTATTTTGTGCTTAAAAATCAATAGATCACTTCATTGAACAGACGACAAAGATGTTCTTTTGAGCAGGAAATAGTGTTGATTTTTGGCACATTTAGATTTTGACCTCCCCATGTTCTCAAGCAAGTAGCTGAGCACTGGAGCAAGGAAGGGATTGGTTCAAATTTGGTATCATTGTAAAGATGAACACCAGTGGCGTACTCAGCTTTTTTTTGGGGGGGGGGGGGGGGGGGGGCACGACCATAGTTGTACCGACGAAAGTCATGATGTACCGACATTTTTTTTACAGACTCAATTTTTTTTTCTCATAAAACCTTTTCTCCGTCAGCAGCTGAAATCTTGATAAGTTGGGGGGGGGGGGGGGTTGTAGCGATGAAGTTTTCTGCATAACCTGCCAAAAAAAAATGCATGGTTAAAATCGCAAATCTACAGACGGAGGGTCGTTTTTACCGACAGGGATATTTCAGGGGGGGGGGGGGGGCACCGGCCCCCCTGGACCCCTCCCCCTTGGGTACGCCACTGATAAACACTTCAGCTTTACATGGATATATAACACTTAATGAACATATCCCGCGATATTTGAAAATCTTGTGCTTGCTTCCAGACTTTTTCTGAACAGTTTATATTCTGACAGTGTACATTTTTGTAAATTGTCATATATTCCATTTTGTATAGAAGCTCTTCAAACACTTATAATTTATCAATTGACATTTATCACATTTTGTAAAGAAGCTCTTGCAAATATTTAAACAGACATTCTTTGCAAGACAAGTTGTTCCAGCGGTACGAGATTGATAAGATTAGAGTGTGGCCTGAGGTAAAGAAAAGTGGTTCTGACTGTTATTGTGTACAGTTCAATATTGTTGGATTGTTACATGTTAAGTTTTAAAAATATCATCTTTTTCTTGTTCATCTGTTTCTGCTGATTAGGCCAAGGGAAAGAAAAACATGTTTTACGGGCCAGACTGACACATTTCTGTTTTCTTTTTTTTTGCTTCAAAATCTGAGATTTTTAAAAAAAAAAGTTTTTTAAATCTTTGAACATTTTGAACTTTTGTGTACATTTCTAAAATTGTTGACAATTCAACAAAATTGTCATGGAAATGTTGAGTAAAAACCCTGCCCGGGCTGCACAATAACAACAAATATATAGAAAATGAACACATTTGTAAAGAACCCTTGTACAACTGTCTGCTTGATCATTTGGTGAATTTTGACATAGATTCTGAGATTCACTTTTCCAACCAGATATAAATGAACAATCAACGTGCTGTAAACATGGACACAAGTCAACAATGATTTTTCAAATCCCAAATTCAAAAAACAAGTAAAATGTTTCAAGATAGGCAAAGCCTGAAATTTAATCGCATAAAATTCTTACCATTCTTTGCTGTTTTGACAAGCAAAACACTTTTTGGGTTGGTATTCATTTGTCCATGAACATTTTGTTCACCAATTTCTAAAAATAAATAGGTTTGTCGGGCCCGTAGAACAGGGTTTATGTTTTTCATTACCTTAACTGCATAAGAAATGATAATAACTTTCAACTGACTGTATTTTCATTCAAAAAGTTAAACTGTACACAATACCAGTCGAGGGTATTCATTCTCTACTTAACACTTTCCATGCGGCAGGAGTTTGCTGATGACATTCCAAAAGTTCACAAAATGTTTCAAAAATGTCACAATTATTGAATTTCATTACCATATTTGGAATCACCATGGGAAATGCATTTAAATAAATACAAACATGCCTAGTATTGGTTGAGATAAACCTTAAATTTGGGAAAGGTTTCTGGACAAATATATGTTTATGTATATTGAAAAACCAGTATGTTTTGTATATTTTAAACCAGTATGTTTTGTATATTGTAAAACCAGTAACCACGTGGAAAGTATTATGGCCTCACACAACTATCAATCATCCATTCCTCATAATGCTTGATGCTCAGTACAACTTAGGGGTCGTCCAAAATTATCGCCATTTTCACTTACGGTACAGAGCGTACGTAACTTTTTACCCCCCTCCTCCCCTCGAGTTACGTACGCAATAAATGGCGAAATTTTATTTTATTTTGTACTTTAAAAAGAAAATCCCGCCTCTCAAGATCGCCATTTAAGTTACGTACGGTTGGGGTATATTTCGACCCCCTCCCCCCCCCTCTTACGTACGCTTTGTACGTAACTGAAAATGGCGAAAATTATGGACGACCCCTTACCTTGACGAGAATGTCAGTAAAAATAGGTAGTAACAACATTCAACGACCTTCTTTGCAAAATGCAATCACTAACCTCTCAAATATTAAATAGATTACAGTAGAAAGCAGAAACCACACTTTGTTGTATTTCACCACTGGAGGTGTTGATGTTATCTGGTAATAATGAAAACGTTTAGGAAAAGTACAGGGTGATTCAAACAAGTGTGCACTTGTTCAGATAAGGTAAAGGTAAAGGCGGTCGATCCTGTAATACCAGGAGCGGAGTGCCCATCTCTCTTTCAAAGCGATAGGGCCAGACTCACTCCTTTTTTAATGTTGCTATGTGGGGCTCGCTACACCTCCTCCACAGCGAGTCTGTTACCTTCCCAGCACTGCAAGAATGCCGGTACCCATTTAAATACACCTGGGTAGAGAGGAGTAATTGCGGTAAAGTGCCTTACTCAAGAGCACAACATGTTGACCACAGCGGGACTCGAACCAACAACCTTTAGATCATGAGTTCAGATAAATCAAGGTGATATGTATAAATAAATCTTGTTTTCAGATATTTTGGAACTGTATCATGCAAGCATTATTAAAGTATTCAGTTTACATTAAGAAATAGCCATTTCTGTTAAGAGAGAATGAGCATTGTCCGATTGTTTTATATTGACATAAGTTAAATTTACAGATTTTGTTAGCTGGTCGTATGTCAAATAGTGTGAAATTGTTACTCATAAAAACCAAAATTGTGATTAAACATCAGTTTGAGTTAGAAATACTTAACCTATTGCAAAAAGTAAGGTATCATTTTATTTGCTAATATTGTGCTCCCATGCCCTTATAAGCGTCCACCCTGGTCGCTTACTAGGGATTATATGGTATATAAAACCCAGTCCATTTGTGCTCTTATGCCCTTATAAGCGTCCACCCTGGTCGCTTACTAGGGATTATATGGTATATAAAACCCAGTCCATTTGTGCTCTTATGCCCTTATAAGCGTCCACCCTGGTCGCTTACTAGGGATTATATGGTATATAAAAACCCAGTCCATTTGTGCTCTTATGCCCTTATAAGCGTCCACCCTGGTCGCTTACTAGGGATTATATGGTATATAAAAACCCAGTCCATTTGTGCTCTTATGCCCTTATAAGCGTCCACCCTGGTCGGTTACTAGGGATTATATGGTATATAAAAACCCAGTCCATTTGTGCTCCCATGCCCTTATAAGCGTCCACCCTGGTCGCTTACTAGGGATTATATGGTATATAAAAACCCAGTCCATTTGTGCTCCCATGCCCTTATAAGCGTCCACCCTGGTCGCTTACTAGGGATTATATGGTATATAAAACCCAGTCCATTTGTGCTCCCATGCCCTTATAAGCGTCCACCCTGGTCGCTTACTAGGGATTATATGGTATATAAAACCCAGTCCATTTGTGCTCTTATGCCCTTATAAGCGTCCACCCTGGTCGCTTACTAGGGATTATATGGTATATAAAACCCAGTCCATTTGTGCTCTTATGCCCTTATAAGCGTCCACCCTGGTCGCTTACTAGGGATTATATGGTATATAAAACCCAGTCCATTTGTGCTCTTATGCCCTTATAAGCGTCCACCCTGGTCGCTTACTAGGGATTATATGGTATATAAAAACCCAGTCCATTTGTGCTCTTATGCCCTTATAAGCGTCCACCCTGGTCGCTTACTAGGGATTATATGGTATATAAAAACCCAGTCCATTTGTGCTCTTATGCCCTTATAAGCGTCCACCCTGGTCGGTTACTAGGGATTATATGGTATATAAAAACCCAGTCCATTTGTGCTCTTATGCCCTTATAAGCGTCCACCCTGGTCGCTTACTAGGGATTATACGGTGTATAAAAACCCAGTCCATTTGAATTAAAAATAAAGCAGCCGAACCTCTAAATGTCAAAGTAGTCAGGTCTATAGTTCGATTTGATTAGCGAGAACTTTTTTGGGGGTTTTAGAACGCAAAAGAACGTGATTTTTTTGAATTTTCAATAAAATTGGGGTCTTAAGAACTGATGCAGGCTCAAAAGGTGGGGGGGGGGGGGGGGGTCATAAGAGCTAGCAGCAGAGGGTGAAAAAGGGGGTCTTCAGCGCGGCACATACCTATACCCTTTTCCAATGTCAGTCCCCCCCCCCCCCAGATCGTGATTCCAGTGATCTATTAATCACACCCCTCAAAAAAAGTTCAGAATTTGTTTTCAATTGGCTATATTTTGATTATTTCATGATGCTGTCATATTTAGTGCATATCTATGGAAAGTTGATGTGTTCATCTTTCCAATGATACCATTATTTGTAACAGTCACATGTGTCAGTGCTCTGCCATTTCCTTGAGAATGTTGGAGGTCTTAAATCTCAAATGTGCTAAAATCATCTCTGATTTTATGCTTGGATGTCAATAGAGCATGTCTCTATGCATTCTCTATACGTGTACTGTGAATTTGGTATATTGAGATTGAGACTGCCCCACATGCTGGCTGGGCACTGAAATAAACAATTACTACAAATGTGGTATCGTTGGAAAGATGAGCACATCAATTTTTCATTGATATGTAACACAGTAATATAAACATTTCATGAAATATCCAAAATACACACGATTGAAGATAATTTCTGATTTTTTTGGAGGACTAATAGGGGGTGTCCAGCAAGACATTGTGCATTATACAGGGCGAGTCAAAAAAAACTGCCGTAGTGGAAAGAAGCCATCTTGTTTTCAAAATCAAGTTGAAGTTTGAAACTTTTTAAACGTGGCAAGATTTATATATTTGTTCCTAACTTGAAAAAAATGAAGTAAATCATTTCTTTTCTTGTGTCTTTGGTGAACCTTTATGCTGCACAACCTAATTTACTTGTTTGACCACGAGCATAGTATTTTCAATTGAAATTGGACACATTTCATGTTCACATTTTATGTTCATTTGAATATTTGGAAAAAAAACCCATTTTATATGTGGATGCATTACAAATGTGTCCTATTATTGAATGTACAGTGAGGGATATTATAGGACAACACTCAAGCTCTTTGTCAGCATGGCGAAGAAGCCAAAAGAACTCAGCGAGGACCTTTATGTGTGCATATTGTGAGGGATATGTAGAACATTGTAAGCAATTCATAGGATGGGTAATGTAAATGGATTATGTTATCTCCAACGTAAACAAGAAAGGATGCATTAAAATCAGATTACGTCACTAATTTACTCGAATTTTCAAATGTTACTAAAAGACACATTTTGAAATCTTATGCTTGTTTTTGGTGTCTCGTGGATAAGTGTGTGAAATAGGTGTATGGGTTCACCAAAGGCAAACAAAAATGTGATTGGTGAAGATTCATCAGGATTGTTCAAATAAATAGTAGAACGGTTGTTTTTTCTTTTTACAAATCCAAGGTGTAAAGTAGCTTATACTTCATCAGACTAATTGACATCTGACCTCTTCACTTGCTTTTTGTAGTGAATACCACTGGAAGTAGAGGGCGGTATTGAGATCAGGTTGTTGTAAATGTTGTTGACCAACTCAACAACATCTACGACATTGTATTCTAAAAAAAAGACGCGACGTAGGGCATGTTTTCTCCAAAACCCGGGCAAAAAAGGTCTTTGTAAATGGTTATAACGCATATATAACAGTTAAGCCCACAATTATTCATACCCTTTGAAAAATATGAGTTTTTTGTGTTTTTCTCATATCTATACCAGCTGGAGTGGTGGAACTTTCACTTTACACTAAAGACAGTTAGTTTGCAAGTACAAATCAATATATTTGGGCTCAAAATTGTTTGTTTTTTGCATAACAATAGAATTGAACAAGAATTGTGTTTTTATGCCTGTCCAAAATTATTCATACCCCATACCAAGTTTCAGGATTGAGGCCATTTTTGTGTGATAATGCCCATGTTTTTGACATTCCAAACATTCTTTATATTGTGGTGATAGGCTTTTTTATTGTTATGCAATTATTCCATAATGTGTGCATACAATGTGTATGCATCACAAATTTGTCCTATTGAATGTACAGTGAAGGATGTTTAGGACAACTCTCTAGCTTATCAAATAACTCACGGACCAAATAACTCAGTGAGGACCTTTATTTGTGCATATTGTGAATGCTCACCAAGAAGGGAAAGGCTACAGAGCTATTTCAAAACAATTCCAAGTGCCAGAATCCACCATACAAAGCATAATTATGAAGAACAAGAAGTTCAACTCAGTAAAAAACATTGAAGGACGCAGTCGGAAGCCAATGGTGTCCCCTTGTTTGGCAAGACAAGTATTGCGAAAGGCCAACAACAATCTACAGATCACCATCAATGCTCTCCTGAACAACCTTGGCATTTCTTGGACCAAGATATCAAGGCAGACACTCCAGCAGACATAGCACACGAGAGGTCTCCATGGAAGCCGACCAAGAAAGACTCTACTCCTGAAAAGAGACACAGAGAAACTCGTCTTGCATCTTAGCCAACCCCAACACTGACTACCAAAACCGTGGATCTTTGTCCAGAAGTCTTGCAAATGCTAGACGAGTTTCTCTTTGTCTCTTTTTAGATGTCTTTTTTGGTCGGCGTCCATGGAGAACTCTCGTGTGCAATGTCTGCTGGAGTGTCTGCCATAATATATTGGTCCAAGACTCAACAAGGTTGTTCAGGAGAGCATTGACGGTGATATGTGAATTGTTGTTGGCATTTCACCATACTTTTCTTGTCAAGCAAGGGGACACCGTTGGCTTCCGACCGTGTTTTTAACTGAGTTGAACGTCTTGTTCTTCCTAATTATGCTTTGTATGGTGGAATCTGGCACTTGGAATTGCTTCGAAATAGCTTTGTAGCCCTCCCCTATTTGTGAGCATTCACAATGTGCACACATAAAGGTCCTCACTGAGTTCTTTGGGCTTCTTCGCCATGCTGACAAAGAGCTAGAGTGTTGGGCACTAACAACCAGGGTAACCCACCAAAAACCAATTTGGGCCATTTTGGATCATATTTGCCCTGAAATTTACTCAAAATTGTCTTGTGTCAAGAACTCACCGTACCAAAACGGAATAATACTGGAATTTCAGGACAACTCTTCCCCTACTGACTGCATCATTTAAAGGTAAATATCTTACTCCTAAAGGTAAATGCTAAGTATTTAAAGGTTGCCTATTTTCAGTTTTGAAATAAAGGCGATTTTTGACCAAATATATTGCCTTAAAAATAATTCTGCCAGGGGTGCCAGAAATTTGTATTTGCTGGTGTGAGTAGTTAAATGTATTGCCCTTTCAAATCTGTAAAAAGTAGCTTGGGCAAATGATGTTCCTAAGTACAGTGTTGCCAGGAACAACAGCCTTTTTGAAATCTGAGCATTTTGACCAAATAAGCCTTTTTAACCCTATTTGTTATGAAAGCATGTGTTTTTTCAATGATATTCAATTAAAATATATTCTAATAACTCAGTTACATTCTTGTGGTTGATTGCAAAGGGTATTCTGTAATAACAATTTGACATGTTGCCATGGTAACAACCCAAAAACAATTTTGGCCATTTTTGACCAAATTTGCCCTGAAATATACTCACAATTATCCTATGTCAAGAACTGACCATACCAAAACAGAATAATACTGAAACCTTAGAATACAATCACCTCAAAGGACACCTCTTCCCCGACTGACTGCATCATTTAAGGGTGAATATCTTATTCTTAAAGGTAAAATGCTAAGTATTTAAAGGTTGCCTATTTTCAGTTTTGAAAATCAAGGTGATTTTTGACCATAAGTATTGCCTTAAAAATCTCCTTTTCAGGGATGCCAGAAATATGTCTTTGCTGGTGTAAGTAGTTAGATGTATTGCCCATTCAGATCTGTAAAAAGTAGCTTGGGCAAATGAGATTCCTAAGTACAGTGTTGCCAGAAACAACAGCCATTTTTAAATCTAAGCATTTTTACTAAATAAGGTTTTTTAACCCTATTTGTTATAAAAGCATGTTTTTTTTCAATGATATTCAATCAAAACATATTCTAATAACTCAGTAAACTCTTTTTAAGTTGATTGCAAAGGGTAATCTGTAATAACAATTCGACCTGTTGCCATCGTAACAACCCAAAAACAATTTTGGACCAAATTTACCAGGAAATGTACTCAAAATTATCTTATGTCAAGAAAGGTTGTACTTTCAGCTACTCACACTAGCAAAAATTGTATTTTGTCAACACTGATTTTCATAGGTTTAGCTGGATGCTGCTGGATTTATGTACAGTGTATGTTTATGAAATTAGGTGTTTTCCAGTAACCCAGGCAACACTCTTTTTCATATTACTCTTTGAAAACAACCACAAGAATGTAACCGATTATTAGAATATGTTTTGATTGAATAGCATTGAAAAAGCACATGCTTTTATAACAAATATGGATGAAAAGGCATATTTAGTCAAAAAGCTCAGATTTTAACAAGGCTGTTGCTCCTGGCAACACTGTACTTAGGAATATCATTTGCCCAAGCTACTTTTTACAGATTTGAAAGGGCAATACATCTAACTACTACAGTGCAACAGAGCATAAATTTCCAAAAGTGCATGTTATTGAAATTACGCTCTAATTCAAAAAGTAACATATGTAAGACAAGGAGACAATATCATATTATAGAATACAGCTTGGTGATTTAATGTCATAGAGAAAAAAAAGGTTTGACCTTATTTGCATATGATTAGCATATTATAAAGAAATACATTAACATTTTGCTTTTTGGAATTTCCAGCAAAAACTATAAATGCTATTAACACCAAAGTTACAGGAAATGAAGTTCCCATCATTGCCAACAATACTGTCTGAGAAAAAGTTCACATTTATCTTTACTTTTAACAAAAACCCAAAATCTGTCTTAATTAAGCTTAATTAATGACCAAACGCGTTGAAATTATTAAGTAATACTGTGTATCCAAACCAGACTTGCATGGTATCAATTAAAGGTAAAGATGTGCTTAAAAGAATGGTCTGAGCAGATAATTCTATATCCCTAGTATTTAAAATATCGTCCTCCAAACATTTAGTATATTTAAAAAGAGAAAAAAACACATGTAACCACTATTTCATACAACTGTACACAGACTTGGCAAAAGTCTATTAATACTTGTGCAGCCATGCACGCAAACAATGGAAGGGATATTCAAGGACATGCCCGTGCTAAGGGACCAGTGGTTTAAAATTCGCGCTACATGAAATTTGAAATGCAATTCGCCATTGTGCAGTCATAATGGTGTATGTTACTTTAGGTGGGGGTGTGCTGACATGCATGGGTGTACAAACAGGTATCGTGTTAAAGGCCTGCACTAAGTCTAAATAAAAAAAGAAATGTTTAAATAGTCAAGGCCATGAAAGGAAGTAGGCAGTAGCTGGTTGGATTAGCGTGTATGGATAATCAAGTATTGGCCAATCCGAAATCAGGTTTAATAAGAAATGTAACAATGCTGATAATCATACAAGAACACGAAATAGTACTTTAAAACAAAGCTGTTTTAATTATATATGATACACATACTTAGGATTGAAATGTTCATTGTTGTACAACAATCAGGAGGCACTATATTTATAATTCAATATTTAGAAGTTTATGCTCTGTTGCACTGTACTGGAAGAGGGATTTTTAAGGCAATACTTTTTGTCAAAAATTGCTTCTTCTTTTTTTCAAAACTGAAAATAGGCAACCTTTAAATACTTAGCATTTACCTTTAAGAGTAAGATGTTTTTGGTTGTTAACATGGCAACAGGTCACATTTTCAGTACATTGCAAACAACCACAATAATGTAACAGAGTTATTAGAGTATGTTTTGATTGAATATCATTGAAAAAAAACATGCTTTATAACAGATAGGGTTCAAAAGCCTTATTTAGTAAAAATGCTTAGATTTAAAAAATGGCTGTTGTTCCTGGCAACACTATACTTAGGAATCTCATTTGCCCAAGCTACTTTTTACAGATCTGAATGGGCAATACATGGAACTACTTACACCAGCAAGGACATATTTCTGGCATCCCTGAAAAGGAAATGTTTAAGGCAATACTTTTGGTCAAAAATCACCTTGATTTTCAAAACTGAAAATATGCAACCTTTAAATACTTAGCATTTACCTTTAAGAATAAGATATTCACCTTTAAATGATGCAGTCAGTACTGTAGGGGAGAGGTGTCCTTTGAGGTGATTGTATTATAAGGTTCCAGTATTATTCTGTTTTGGTATGGTCAGTTCTTGACATAAGATAATTTTGAGTATATTTCAGGGCAAATTTGGTCCAAAATGGCCAAAATTGGTTTTTGGTTGTTACGATGGCAACAGGTCGAATTGTTATTACAGATTACCCTTTGCAATCAACCACAAGAATGTAACTGAGTTATTAGAATATGTTTTAATTGAATATCATTGAAAAAACACATGCTTTTATAACAAATAGGGTTAAAAAGGCTTTTTGTCTCGCCTGATGTAATCAGAAAGAGACTATGTTATCACTATTTCTGTCCGGCGTCCGCCGTATGCCGTATGCCGTCCGCCGTATGCCGTCAGCCGTGTGCTAAGAAATACCTTTGTGACGCGATATCTGGAGATCCGTAAGGCCTATCGTGATGGGACTTGGTGGAGGGAAGGGGGGTGGTGCGTTCTGTTGCTGATTGATTTTTCAAGGTCATCGGGGGTCATACAAGGTCATCGGGGTCAAATATGCTTAAAACTTTTGAGACGCGTTGTGACGCGATATCTAGAGATCCGTAAGGCCTATCTTGATGGGACTTGATGTCAGGGAAGGGGGTGGGGTGTTCTTTTGCTGATTAAATTGTCAAGGTCATTGGAGGTCATTCAAGGTCATCGGGTCAAATATGGGGTCAAATAAGATCCGTAAGGCCGATCTTGATGGGATTTGGTGGAGGGAAGGGGGTGGTGTGTTCTTTTTGCTGATTAAATTTTCAAGGTCATCGGAGGTCATTCAAGGTCATCGGGGGTCAAATATGGGGTCAAATAGATCAGTAAGGCCTATCTTGATGGGATTTGGTGGAGGGAAGGGGGGGGGGTGGTGTGTTCTTTTTGCTGAATAAATTTTCAAGGTCATCAGAGGTCATTCAAGGTCATCGGGGGTCAAATAAGATCCATAAGGCCTATCTTGATTGGATTTGGTGGAGGGAAGGGGGATGGTGTGTTCTTTTTGTTCTTAATTTTTCGGGGTCATCAGGGGTCAAATATGGGGTCAAATAGATCAGTAAGGCCTATCTTGATGGGATTTGGTGTACTGAAGAGGGATCGTGTGTTCTTTTTGTTGATTAATATTTCGGGGTCATCGGGGGTCAAATATGGGGTCAAATAGATCAGTAAGGCCTATCTTGATGGGATTTGGTGGAGGGACGGGGGGTGGTGTGTTCTTTTTGTTGATTAATCTTTCGGGGTCATCGGGGGTCAAATATGGGGTCAAATAGATCAGTAAGGCCTATCTTGATGGGATTTGGTGGACGGAAGAGGGATGGTGTGTTCTTTTTGTTGATTAATTTTTCGTGGTCATTGGGGGTCAAATATGGGGTCAAATAAATCAGTAAGGCCTATATTGATGGGATTTGGTGGAGGGAAGGGGGTGGTGTGTTCTTTTTGTTGATTAATTTTTCGGGGTCATCGGGGGTCAAATATGGGGTCAAATAGATCAGTAAGGCCTATCTTGATGGGATTTGGTGGACGGAAGAGGGATGGTGTGTTCTTTTTGTTGATTAATTTTTCGGGGTCATCGGGGGTCAAATATGGGGTCAAATAGATCAGTAAGGCCTATCTTGATGGGATTTGGTGAAGGGAAGGGGGGTGGTGTGTTCTTTTTGTTGATTAATTTTTCGGGGTCATCGACGGTCAAATAGATAAGTAAGGCCTATCTTGATGGGATTTGGTGGACGGAAGAGGGATGGTGTGTTCTTTTTGTTGATTAATTTTTCGGGGTCATCGGGGTCAAATATGGGGTCAAATAGATCAGTAAGGCCTATCTTGATGGGATTTGGTGGAGGGAAGGGGGGTGGTGTGTTCTTTTTGTTGATTAATTTTTCGGGGTCATCGGGGGTCAAATATGGGGTCAAATAGATCAGTAAGGCCTATCTTGATGGGATTTGGTGGACGGAAGAGGGATGGTGTATTCTTTTTGTTGATTAATTTTTCGGGGTCATCGGGGGTCAAATAGATCAGTAAGGCCTATCTTGATGGGATTTGGTGGAGGGAAGGGGGGTGGTGTGTTCTTTTTGCTGATTAAATTTTCAAGGTCACCAGAGGTCATCGGGGTCAAATATGGGGTCAAATAGATCAGTAAGGCCTATATTGATGAGATTTGGTGGAGGGAAGGGGAGTGGTGTGTTCTTTTTGCTGAATAAATTTTCAAGGTCATCAGAGGTCATTCAAGGTCATCGGGGGTCAAATAAGATCCACAAGGCCTATCTTGATTGGATTTGGTGGACGGAAGAGGGATGGTGTGTTCTTTTTGTTGATTAATTTTTCGGGGTCATCGGAGGTCAAATAGATCAGTAAGGCCTATCTTGATGGGATTTGGTGGAGGGAAGGGGGGTGGTGTGTTATTTTGGTTTATTAATTTTTCGGGGTCATCGGGGGTCAAATATGGGGTCAAATAGATCAGTAAGGCCTATCTTGATGGGATTTGGTGGAGGGAAGGGGGGTGGTGTGTTCTTTTTGTTGATTAATTTTTCGGGGTCATCGGGGGTCAAATGTGGGGTCAAATAGATCAGTAAGGCCTATCTTGATTTGATTTGGTGGAGGGAAGGGGGGTGGTGTATTCTTTTTGCTGATTAAATTGTCAAGGTCATCGGAGGTCATTCAAGGTCATCTGGGGTCAAATAAGATCCGTAAGGCCTATCTTGATGGGATTTGGTGGACGAAAGAGGGATGGTGTGTTCTTTTTGTTGATTAATTTGTCGAGGTCATCAGAGGTCATCTGGGGTCAAATAAGATCCGTAAGGCCTATCTTGATGTGATTTGGTGGAGGGAAGGGGGTTGGTGTGTTCTTTTTGCTGATTAAATTTTTTCAAGGTCATCAGAGGTCATCTGGGGTCAAATAAGATCTGTAAGGCCTATCTTGATGTGATTTGGTGTAGGGAAGGGGGTTGGTGTGTTCTTTTTGTTGATTAAATTTTTCAAGGTATTACATCCCTTGCATTAACTACAATGCATACCTCTGTGACAGTGCTACATTGTATCATATGTTTCATCATCATTTCTTTCAAGTCACTTTTGATGAACAGGCGAGACGCGCCGTTCGAGAACCGCCTTGTTAGTCAAAATGCTCAGATTTCAAAAAGGCTGTTCTTGGCAACACTGTACTTAGGAATATCGTTTGCCCAAGCTACTTTTTACAGATTTGAAAGGGCAATACATTTAACTACTCACACCAGCAAAGACGAATTTCTGGCACCCCTGGCAGAATTATTTTTAAGGCAATACATTTGGTCAAAAATCGCCTGTATTTCAAAACTGAAAATAGGCAACCTTTAAATACTTAGCATTTACCTTTAGGAGTAAGATATTTACCTTTAAATGATGCAGTAAGTATGGGAAGAGTTGTCCTTTGAGATGATTGTATTGTAAGGTTCCAGTATTATTCAGTTTTGGTACGGTGAGTTCTTGACATAAGACAATTTTGAGTAAATTTCAGGACAAATATAGTCCAAAATGGCCCAAATTGGTTTTTGGGGGGTTACCATGGCAACAGGTCAATTTTGTTGTTGTTGAAAGTCACCCTGGTTGTTAGTGCCCAAGGGCCTACCAATACACAAGCTATGAGAAAAATCTATTTTTTGAAGAATAGAATCAATACTAAAAATTTACACAAACTGACTCTTAAGGGTCTACAATTTGAATCGCACTGAAACTTCTTATCAACATTTGCATTTATTTTATTTCTGTTTAATATTGAGAAGAACAAAAATGTGAGTCCGAAAATTGCTAATGTGGGATTTTTAGTATCACCTCTGGTCCAGGTAAAAAGTTGTGTGGGCATTTTGAAATCTGCGCATTTTTATATATAATATAAGGCCATGGAAAAATAAAAATGTGTTCTATGGGCCCAGCTTACCCATTTTGTTCTTCTTCAAATTTTAAATTGTTTCCATTTCATCATTTATAATGTAATGGTTTTATCATAAGCAAATAATGTATTAAGACCATTTAACTTGTCATACCAATTTTTTAAAAATCTGCCTCTCAATTATTATTTTTTCAAGCAGATTCCTCATATATTTATCTTAATTTAATAATGAGAATAATCAAACAAATGTATGCAATTTGAAACATTGATTGCAGCCTTTTATGGGTTTAATCAGCTTTTGGTTGGTAAATGTCATGTTTTAACAGCTTTTGGTCTTAAATGATTTACTCTGTGTATGCCTGCCTATTTGCCTGTCAATTATGTAGCCCCTGAACTAAATCCATGGGAAGTATATACTGTGCTCAAGGTAGTTAAGACATCCAAATCCAGTGGCCCTGATGGCATTCCACCCAAACTCATAAAAGAGTTTGCATATGAACTGAGTAGTCCACTCACGGACGTGCTTAATTGTTCCTTTAAAGAAGGGGTGGTCCCACACCAATGGAGGTCGGCAATTGTTGTTCCAATTCCTAAACAATTTCCCCCCTCCATTGATAAAATGAGACCAATATCACTGACAGATATATTTGCCAAAATTGCTGAAGGGTTTATTGCTAAATGGGTGATGCAAGATATTCAAGATTCTATTGACATCAATCAGTTTGGTAACATTCAAGGTGTTTCAACTGCGCACTATCTTTTGAATCTTACTCATTTCTTGTTCCAGGGTGCTGACAAGCCAAAAAATATCGGAACAGTTAGTCCTCACTGATTTTTCGAAGGCATTTGATCTAGTAAATCATTCTATTGCTATTCAGAAGTTAATTGCCTTGGGGGTCCGGGGGACTATTGTTCCATGGATATGTAGTTTTCTCAATGATCGTCGCCAATGCGTGCGCTATAACCAAACCATGTCCAATTATTTGCCCCTTTGTGCTGGTGTTCCTCAAGGAACTAAACTTGGACCCATAACCTTTCAGGCAGTTATCAATGATGCGGCTGAGAGTTGTTATTCCCACTATTGGAAATATGTGGACGATCTTACGTTCGCTGATCTTGATGGCTTTCTGGATTGGTCTGTTACTAATCAACTCAAACTCAACCCTGCTAAATGCCAAGCCATGCAGATGTGTTTCATGCAAGATCCCCCTCCCCATCCTGACTTAAAAATTGGTCCATCGCAGCTTTCTTTTGCTAGCTCTGCCAAAATTTTGGGCATTTGGTTACAGGAGGATCTTAAATGGGACACACAAATTGACCACATGTGCAAGAATGCCAACAAAAGACTTTTTATGTTGCAATCTCTTAAACGTTTTGGTTTTCATACATCCGAGTTAGTGACGGTGTACAGGGGGTACATTCGCCCTCTGCTTGAATATTCTGACGTCATCTGGCATTGTGCCCTCACATCCAAACTAGCTCTAAAACTTGAGAGAGTCCAAAAGAGAGCTTTAAGAATTATCCTTGGTCCTAGTTTTATTTCCTATGGTAATGCTTTAGATGTATGTAACTTTGATTATTTGTCTGCCCGGAGGGAGCAACATTCTCTGAAGTTTGCTCAGTCACTAGCCGAATGTAGTAGGACTAAAAGGTTGCTCCCTGCATGCAGAGGTCAGGTTCATGGTAGACAATTGAGAAACAATGCCGAACTCACCCAGCCTCGTGCTCGCACAAACAGATATGCTGAAAGCCCCATTCCTTATTATGTGAAGCTGATCAACAGTGAACTCCCATAATTTGCTTTGCGTGCTCCGTCTTTCTTCATCATGCTCGCATATCCTGTATTTGGCCTTGTCTCTTGTAGTTTGCCATGTTCCTGCCCAGTAAGTTGTCTATTTGTGTATTGAATTGTTTTATATGTATTCCTTGCTTTCCTGTACAATGTAATTCGGCCTTCGGGTCGCGATTTTGTGCCAATAAAATCATATCATATCATATCATATATTTTGTAAATTCCATACATCAATAATTGTGGGTAATAAATATGTATTGTCATATTAAAAAAATGATACATTTTGCTATATTTTGTAAATTCCATATATCAATAATTGTGGGTAATAAATATGTATTGTCATATAATTAAAAAAGAAAGATCCAAATTGCTTTATTTTTCCGAGTTTTATAGATATTTTGATTTATCATCCACTTATTACTAGTAACTAGTGATTCACTGATTTTTGTTTCAGAGAATTTTATTGAGTGTCTTTGTAAAGAAGTGATTTGTTTCGTAGTGTAGCCGGAGCTAACGTCTAGGTTCTTTGGTTTGCGAGATCACCGCTATTCTTCCGTTACTCATTAAAAACACACGAATCACGACTAATGCGATATCCCAGAACTTTTAACTTGATTTCTTATTTATTGTACCTTGTTGTATACAGTAAAGTTCTTCCTTTCTTGAAGTAAAAGTTGAGGGTCTAAGGTGGTTGACAAAGGTAGAAAAACTGTTTAAATCAATGATCCGTCAAACCGTAATCGTAGAATGCAAATGTCAAGAAGGGCAGCCATCTTGACAAGAGGACGTAAACACGAGAGGGCGGCATGACAGGCCATAGATAACTAAATTAAAGGGGGAGTCCATAATGTGGGTACTTGGCAGTAACATTCCGGCCCCTTAATTGCTATGTTATAATGACATACAATTACCATAACAAATCTACACTAACCTTACAACATAAATGAGTAAAGATCCAACAAACATGTAGGGGAAATTTAGCATTTCCAAAAAGTTCTAAACCTACTGGACAATTTGGATGACTTAGCAATCTGATTTGGAACACACTGTAAACTTATCAAATCACCCTATCCAAATCTTCAAAATTCCAAAATGTTGTCAATTTAAAATCTATCTGAATGTGAAATTACACTGTAAATCACATACTTCACACGATAACAAATCAAAGTGGGGTATTGATTATTAGAATAGCTACAAGCTAATAATTGGAACTATGCAAATTAGCATTTAGAATCAATCATATAAACACACCAGTGACATCTACATGGTACATTATACGTAGCGCACCTAAAACAAAATGTAGCCAGAACAGTCCAAGAAACTATCATGGACAGAATTTTTTCTCAATTTGCATGCTTAACAAACCACATAATACATGAAGATGTCACAGAAGCAAAAACTACTTTCATTTGGAATGTGGAATGTGGAATCTCAAATGTCAATCAATAGATTCAAACCCTTAAAAGATTGATCTGAAAACAAAATGTATTCACATACACTATGATGCTTGAATCACTGCAAGGTAACAAAACACCAAGGCCAACAATACATTATTTTTTGACAAAATGAACTAACTGCCAAAATGCTGCCAGGCAAGAAGCTGGCCAAAATCTTAGACCTGCAGAAAAACATCAAACCAAATGTTGAATTTAAATCTTGGAATGATTTCAAGCATGTTATGCATTCACATACTACTATAACAGTCATGTAGTCTTATCTCTAGAATAACAGTTCCATATGGACTAGTAGAGTTATTGCCTATGAGGGAAATTATCCCTTTAGCACACACACACCCAAAATTCCTACAAAAAATACATCTGGGTAGCATAATGTGACATGGGCATGCATGCATGCATACTGATGCGCTGTGTTGTATTACCAAAATTGTCTATGTGTATGCCACAACAGTCAACATGTCAGACTGCTGTCTGCAACTGCTCCATGTTGACTCGCAAATGTCTATTTGGTATATCACAACAGTCAACATGTCAGACTGCTGTCGGCAACTGGTCCATGTTGACTCGCAAATGTCTATGTCAGACTGCTGTCGGCAACTGCTCCATGTTGACTCGCAAATGTCTATTTTGTATACTATCACAACAGTCAACATGTCAGACTGCTGTCGGCAACTGCTCCATGTTGACTCGCAAATGTCTATTTTCTTGTGCACACATATCAAACAGTCAACATGTCAGACTGCCGTCGGCAACTGGTCCCTGCTGATCCTGCAAATGTCTATATCTTGTGCACACATATCAAACAGTCAACATGTCAGACTGCTGTCGGCAACTGCTCCATGTTGACTCGCAAATGTCTATATCTTGTGCACACCTATCAAACAGTCAACATGTCAGACTGCTGTCGGCAACTGGCCCATGTTGATCTTGCTACAGCTCCATCACCAATGGTAAATGTTCACGTCATTGAGGATCAGACAAATGTAATGGTTAGATACTTGTTTCTAGCTGTCACGGCCCCATCTGTAGCTTGATACCTTTTCAGGTTTGTGTAGTATTGTGCTCTAAGAGTCTTGCTCCAATAGCATGCACAGTTTACTCACTGGTCTAGTTAGCAGCGAGGTTTTGGTCCTTATTGAAGCACTCCTGACCAGGCCCTGGTTGCCTGTGAAAGCTTCCTCCACTCTGCCCATTAGCCATGAGCTTCTAGGTGCCTTGTCGTCCACCACCAGAACAATGTCTCCTACTTGCAGATTTCTTGTTGGCTGCAACCACTTCTGTCTTTCTTGGAGAGAAGGCAAGTACTCTTTGGTCCATCTCTTCCAAAAAACATCCGCGAGGTATTGAACCTGTCGCCAGCGTCTTCTGGCATATGTGTCTCTTTCGTTGAAACATCCGGGTGGTGGAGTTTTGCTGGGTGCTAACAGCAACAAATCCTTAGGTGTAATGACATTCATGTCAGCGGGGTCATCAGTGACCCTGGTCAGTGGCCTACTATTGATGACCGATTCAACTTCACATAAGAATGTGTAAAGCTCCTCTTCAGAACGGCAGGTCTTCAAGTGTTGTTCTAACAAGATAGCGTTCAATATCTTTCTAATTGTGCGTATCTGCCTCTCCCAGATGCCTCCTTGATGGGATGCGGCTGGGGGTTGAATTTCCATGTTATGCCATTATTCGCGGAGAATCGATGCAATGTCTCTTTGTCGAGGTCTTTGAAAGCACGGCGAAGTTCTTCATTTGCTCCTACCAAATTGGTTCCGTTGTCAGACGTTATCTGCTTTACTTGTCCGCGTCTTGCAACAAAACGCCTGATGGCATTTATACACGCGTCAGTGTCCATACTTCCAGCGACTTCCAAATGAACTACGCGACTGGCCATACATGTGAAAACGACACCATAACGCTTTCTTATTGTCCTTCCTTGTTTGATATAGAATGGGCCAAAGTAATCAATGCCTGTGTAGGTGAATGGTGGCTCATCTGCTTGTAGGCGACCGGCTGGTAGGTCTGACATCTTCTGTGAGCTCACTGTAGCCTTTACTCTTCTACAAATGACGCATCTTTTAACTTCCTTCTTTATGCTGACTCCAGCGTTGATGATCCAGTACTTTCTTCTGATCTCGGCTAACACATGACTTCTACCTTGATGTCTTAGTGTTTGGTGAGTGTGTCTTATAACCAAGGTTGAAATTGGGTGATTCTTGGGCAAAATAATTTGGTGTTTTGCCTGCTCTGGAATGTCTGCATTGCGAAGTCTGCCTCCAACACATATCATGCCCTCCTTCAACACTGGATCTAGTCTGGCTAATGAAGAACCCCTTTTCAGCTTTTCGGTACTGGATTTCTGCAGTTTTTGAAGCAGTTTGAGTTCATCGGGGAAGCACTGTTCTTGGTTGGTCTTTATTATAGCAAACTCTGCATGATCTAATTCTTCCACGGTCAATGGTCCTCTGCGTACTATATGTACTGTTTGCTTCACCTCCTTGGATCTTTGTAGAAGAATTTGTTTCAATCTCAACAACCAAGCTATGGCTCTTCTCAGATGTGTCCAATCTGAATAGTGTTCTACTAGTCTATTCAAAGGATCATCCTTTAGAATTCTTTCTTCCTGCTCTTCCACCACTACTGCACTAACAGTAGTTGTTGCTGGGAACTCTCCATCTGGTTGATCTTCTGATACCACTGCGTCGTTCGTCGCTGCTGAGTCATCTTTACCCGGTACTGCATTTCCTTGGGTCTGATTATCTAATCCTCCATCATGATGGAACTCTGACCAGTTGTCTACTGCTTCCTTGAGGAAATCTGGTCCCTTCAGCCATTCATGTTGCAGGGAGATCAATCTACTTACACTTAAACCGCGAGAAGCATGGTCTGCCGGATTAAACTTGCCCGGCACATGATTCCATTGTCCTACATCGGAACCGTCTCTGATAATGGAGACCCTATTCGCTACGAAGACAGGGTATCGTGCCTTTTCATTCTTGATGTATTTTAACACCGTCTCACTGTCGGTCCAAAATACAGTTTCATTCACATGAAAATCCATCTCTCTCTTCAACATGGCATCAATCTTTACGGCTACTGTTGCTGCGCTAAGCTCCATGCGGGGTATGGATATTTGCTTCAGTGGGGCGACTCTGGACTTGCTCATGATCAGGTTGCATTCTATGTCACCATTACTGCTGGTGACTCTCAGATAAGATGCTGTACCATACCCTTTTTCACTCGCGTCACTGAAGTGATGTACTTGTACTGACTGTAGATCTTCAAAACCTTGAGGTTTCAAGCATCTGTCTATCCTTATTCGTTCTAACTCTGGAAGGCTGGCTGTCCATTTGTCCCACTTCCTATCATGCGTGCTGGGAACCTTTTCATCCCATCCAATCTTCTGTTTACAAAGATCCTGTAGTATTGCCTTTGCAGGTAGTATAGCAGGGCTGACTAATCCCAGAGGATCATATACTGAGCTTAGAACAGACAGCATGCCTCGTCTGGTTGATGGTTTGTCAGAGACGTCTATGTTGAATCTAAAACAGTCAGATTCCATACACCACAGCATGCCAAGTGCCCTAAGACTTGGAAGAGCATCATCTAGGTCTAATCGTCTAATAGTCTCAGCTCTTTCATCTGCTGGGATGGACTGCAGAACTTTCTTGCTATTGCTGACCCACTTTGTCAAATGGAAGCCTCCTTTCTGGCAGATAGAACGAAGGTCCTGGGCTAAATCTATAGCTTTGGTTTCTGTAGGTAGTGATTTCAGGCAGTCATCGACATAAAAGTTATGATGGAGCGTATCCACTACTTCGACATCAAAATGACTTCTATTGTCGTCAGCTGTCCTCTGTAGTGCGTAATTGGCACAAGCAGGCGATGACGTAGCTCCGAAGATATGGACTAGCATCCTGTAATCTTGTAATGGCTTTGAAGTGTCACCATCTGGCCACCATAAAAATCTCAGAAAGTTACAGTCAGTGTCCTTTACCTTGACTTGATAAAACATTGCTTCGATGTCTGAGAGTATGGCAAATGGTTCATGTCTAAATCGTAGCAACACTCCAACGAGGCTGTTGGTAAGATCTGGCCCCTGCATCAGCTCCTTATTTAATGATGTACCATGGTACTCTGCTGCGCAGTCATATACTACGCGTAGTTTCTGCTTTTGTGGGTGAATCACACCGTGATGAGGAATGTACCATTTCTTACCATCACATACTTGTTCATTATCCGGCACTCTCTCAGCGTATCCACCTTGTATCACCTTATCCATGGCAGCTTTGTACTCTGCACGATACTTGGGATCCTTCAGAAACCTTCTTTTCAGGTTTTCTGCTCTGGATTGGGCCATTTGTCTATTGTCTGGCATCAACAGATTGTCGTTTCGGAGTGGCAATCCTATGTGGTAGTTTCCATCTTTGAACTCTATACCATCCTCCACAACCTTGAGAAATCTCTTGTCTTCATGTGACATTCCTGCTCGGTCATCTGACAGACTTTCATTGAAGTCCATTCTAATGTAGGACTTAAATATCTGCTCCAAATCCTTCAAACCATCTGTCACTTCAGTCTGGCAGAAATTCACAGTCACATGTTCTTGTAACTTTCCTGGCATCTCATGTACAACCCATCCTAGGGGGGTCTTGATTGCATATGGATCACCAAATTCTCCTGTCATAGTATCCATTGGTGTAGTATATTCTGGCACATTGGAACCGATCATTATGGTTATCTTAGGGATGATGATGTCCCCCTGAAGCTCCGGCACCCGCAGTTGCGATAGATGTGAATATTTATCAATATCATCCTGAATTGGCATGTCCTTCGCCGCTACTGGAATGCCAGACTTCACATACACCTCAGGCAAAATGATTGAATTGAGTTGGTCCATTCCAGCAACCCGCATCCCTCCCTCCACCACAGCTGAGTTTATTACTTCGGTCGAATTCAGCGTTCTTAAGAGCAAGTTTCTTTTCCTTGTTTTTGCTTTCAATGCTTCACATAGACTAGGTTCAACAAAAACCGCTCCACACCCATCGTCCAGGAAGGCGTATGTAGCCACTGAAGTATCAGCATTAGACAACTTGACTACGACCGGTACGATAGCCATGCGTGGGCTGCTATTTCCTTGTGAAGTCATTCCAAGACAGCTTGTTGTTGTCTTTATTGTCGGTGAGTCTTCAAGTTGTTTCCTTGATTGCTGCTGTTGACTGCTTGATTGCTGTTGTTTAAAGTTATCAATGTGCAGAACCGTAGGGTGGTTTTTCATGCATTTTTCGCATTTTTCAGGCTGGGGACATTTCTTTTTCATATGTCCATTTCTGAGGCACCCGAAACAGAGAGCGCTCTTGAAGCAGAATTCAGACTTCGACTTGGGATCTTGACTTGCAAATTTTCTGCACTCTTTCAGGATGTGTTTGCTATTTTCTCCACAAAACAAAGAAGTCTTCTCCTCTACAGACACAGCAAATGCTCCTCTATTAGCTGCACTCTTCTTGAATTTATTGTTAGGCTGGTTGTTTTCAACATTTCTTTTGTGCTCTATCTTTCCAAACGTTGGATTTGTAAGGATTCTGGCTTGTCGTTCAACAAAGCGCACAAAGTCTTGGAACTCTACTCTCCTTTCTTCTTCTTCGTCTATTCTGCAGGCAGTAGTCCGCCATGATATCTTTAGTCTATACGGCAGTTTCGATGCCAGTGCTTGAATACTCTTGGTGTGATTGAGTTCTGACAATGCTTGAAGCGATTTCATCATAGTCAGGCATTCTACCATAAACAGGGAGAACCGGTTGAGCTCGACCCCATCCTCTGGCTTGATTTCTGGCCAATTTTGTGCTTTCCTCATAAATGATTCTGC
This sequence comes from Ophiura sarsii, assembly GCA_035610835.1. Taxonomy (NCBI): domain Eukaryota; kingdom Metazoa; phylum Echinodermata; class Ophiuroidea; order Amphilepidida; family Ophiuridae; genus Ophiura; species Ophiura sarsii. Next base: position 27,508,006 of record CM069456.1, read on the forward strand.
AATCTTGTGGGAGTTTCCATAGGTCTTTTTCAACAGTTCCTTTGCCTTCTCGTAACCTTCTTCTGGGTCGTCAAAAAGTAAACATCCCTTCACTAGATTGTTCGGCTCACCAGATGTGTATTGGTCCAGGTAATGAAGTCTATCTACATTACTAGTGGTCTTATTTTCCACTCCCAGCTCAAAGGACTTGATGAATGTTGCGTATTGCAAGCAGTCGCCACTGAATTGCAGCATTCTATGCTGTGGTAGAGTGGCCTTCAATTGATGATCAGCAAGCAGCCTGGTGAGATCGTTTTGCTTCATCATTATTTCCTCCATACGTGATGTCGGTCTGTTTTCAATTCTATCGTGATTACTTCTGTCTAACATCATCATCGGTCGATTCATGTTAGATCCTTGGGCTGGCATTGGCAGATATCTTTGCGATGTTAACGTCGGTCGGTTCATACTAGGTCCCTGTGCTGGCATTTGCGATGTCGGTCGGTTCATACTAGGTCCCTGTGCTGGCATTTGCGACGTCGGTCGGTTCATACTAGGTCCCTGTGCTGGCATTTGCGACATCGGTCGGTTCATACTAGGTCCCTGTGCTGGCATTTGCGACGTAATCGATGGTTGATTCGTATCAGGTTCTTGTATCTGTTGTTTATCTTGTAAACCGTTTCCAGAATCGACCCATCGTTGTACATAATCCTGTTCTTTGTGACTGTCGGGCAAGGATGAATGACGCGAATGCGATGATGAATGACGCGAGGAATGGGTATCCCACTCCACCAACACTGCCATCTTGGCCTCTTCCATGTCTAATTCCGCCTCTGCAGAGAGCAATTGCATTTTTTGCTCCAATTCTTTAGCTGCTATTTGTAAGCTGAACTGTTCTCTCTCTAAAGCCAGCCTTCTTCTAAGTGCTTCTGTTTTGCATTTTAACTCTGCTTTCTTTGTTGCAGCCTTTATAACCTCTTCTGTTATATCACTCCTCAAATCACTTCTATTACTCGCCATAATTAAATCAAGTAATTGTTGCCTAATGGCCTGCACCGTCTGGGATCGCTCCCGGTATTGCAACAGCGCCCTCTCTACGCCAAATGGCGAAACGTAGATCCAACGTATTCTTGTAAAATGTCAATAAAAGGCTTTTATACACATTTATTTTTTCGTCTTTGTTGTCAGTTGTCGTGGCCGTCTCGAATACTACGGGGTGTAGAAAAATTCGGATTCTTTATAACATGTTCTTTGCTATATAGATGTATGATCTATAGTGAAAGTTTTTCTACTAAATGTAGCCGGAGCTAACGTCTAGGTTCTTTGGTTTGCGAGATCACCGCAATTCTTCCGTTACTCATTGAAAACACACGAATCACGACTAATGCGATATCCCAGAACTTTTAACTTGATTTCTTATTTATTGTACCTTGTTGTATACAGTAAAGTTCTTCCTTTCTTGAAGTAAAAGTTGAGGGTCAAAGGTGGTTGACAAAGGTAGAAAAACTGTTTAAATCAATGATCCGTCAAACCGTAATCGTAGAATGCAAATGTCAAGAAGGGCAGCCATCTTGACAAGAGGACGTAAACACGAGAGGGCGGCATGACAGGCCATAGATAACTAAATTAAAGCGGGAGTCCATAATGTGGGTACTTGGCAGTAACACGTAGCTCAGTTTAAGTTCTCTGTAGAATAAGCGCTCCTCAATGGTATTTATCACTATTTCTATTAAAATGGGGGACCAGAGTGAATTAGCATAAATTGGTGAATTTTATTGCCAGAAAAAAATGACATCCTATTTCTTTAGAATTACTTTATTTGTAGATTGTATGACTGTATTGGTTGCAGTTTGCATGCTTTTTAAAGCACTTTTTTTAAAGGTGTATGCATGTGAACATACACATGTAGTCCAGTACTCAAAATCCAGAGTTTAAAATCTATGAACCCTGGAAGTATCCAGGCTCTTAATAAAATAGGGTTTGTTCACAGAAACCAGGCCATGGGCTTGCAAACATATTTTGAGAGTATAAATCTAATGCCTTGGGAGTGGTTTGTGGGTTAAAACCGGGGTTAAAACTATCACGAGGAGCAAATGAGGTCAGAATGTCCAGCACCAGGAATCGAACCCAGAATGCCAGCATGGGAGGATCAGTCAATGAATGCTATGCCACGAGGTATGTTACAGGAATCGAACCCAGAATGCCAGCATGGGGGGAGATCAGTCAATGAATGCTATGCCACGAGGTATGTTACAGGAATCGAACCCAGAATGCCAGCATGGGGGGAGATCAGTCAATGAATGCTATGCCACGAGGTATCGAACCCAGAATGCCAGCATGGGGGGAGATCAGTCAATGAATGCTATGCCACGAGGTATCGAACCCAGAATGCCAGCATGGGGGGAGATCAGTCAATGAATGCTATGCCACGAGGTATCGAACCCAGAATGCCAGCATGGGGGGAGATCAGTCAATGAATGCTATGCCACGAGGTATCGAACCCAGAATGCCAGCATGGGGGGAGATCAGTCAATGAATGCTATGCCACGAGGTATCGAACCCAGAATGCCAGCATGGGGGGAGATCAGTCAATGAATGCTATGCCACGAGGTATCGAACCCAGAATGCCAGCATGGGGGGAGATCAGTCAATGAATGCTATGCCACGAGGTATGTTACAAAACAATCCCGGTGGTTTCAGTCAACATTGACTTGGGTATGCATGATCGTTCAAAAAATCGCAGAAAAGGGGGTCATATCATGTCTTGACATTTATGTCTGTGATTTCCAATAATTAGGGACCTTTGGAAGCTATATCTGTGAGAAAAAAAAGGTAGGCCTATTATATGTTTTATTATTATAAGGATTTATATAGTGCATTTCCAAAAGACCAATGCGCTGTAAAATATGATGAACAAAAACCAGCAGTAAAATAAGAATTATACATACATACATGATAAAATACCCAAAAGCAGCACTGAGAGAATCACCCCCCCCCCCCCGACCCCACACCCCCCCCCCCCCCTCAAACACACCTACGCAAACTCCCCCCCACACACCACATACACACTACCCCTCCCTCCCCCAAAAGAAATTACAAGCACATGTTATAGCCTTTTATCTATGACTGTGTTATGAGGAAATGGGGGGGGGGGGGGGGGGGGGGGGGGGGGCTACTAATCTAGGGTTGCTGAAGTGATTTGCAGGGCTGAGGAGTAAATGTAAAGGACTATTTATTCATTTTCATTTTGTGGGGAAAATGCATTTTTGATTGTTGAAAAATTAAGCTTTTTAAATGCTCTATTATTGTGATAGTATAGATTTTAAGCATATTTTGGCAGTCTGGATAATAGGAAAATCTGGGCTTTGAAACCTAACAGACAGGGGTCAAAATAAAGTGGGCACCTTCACAAAACAGTCTCTGTGAACCAATGTTTGTCAATGACAAATACACATGAAGGTTTCATTTGTTAAAACTGTGCAAAGTATTGCCTCGGTGGTGAAATATATCATTTTTTACTGTAGGTGGCAGCACATGACTTAATTGTCAGCTCTCTTTCAGAGTGTGAGGCCTATTAGGAGTAACCAGCGTCCACACAAAAGTGTGGTGTACGTGTTAGAATTGGACAAACACAGGATGTACCTAGAACAAATGATCCCTAGATGCCTGTAGTTTAAACATACAAAGAAGAGGATGGCAGCACATGACCTAATTGTCAGCTCTCTTTCAGAGTGTGAGGCCTATTAGAATTAGTAACCAGGGTCCACACAAAGTGTGGCGTACGTGCTAGAATTGGACAAACACAGGATGTGCCTAGAACAAATGATCCCTATATGCCTGTAGTTGACACACAAAAGAAAAGAATCCCAATCAGAGAAGTCATAATTATATTGCACTGCAAAGCTCAAGTGAGTTATTACAAACTATCCAGTTTGATATCAATCAATCTTTTGGTGTGAAATCTACTGAGTGTGTATCGTATTACACTAGTTATTCTATTTTGTCTCAGATATGTTTGGATTTACTTAACATCAGCTATTCATCATTTGCTGTGTGTAGTGTGATACAACTGAAGCTGAGATTCATTGATTTCAACGCAGCTAGTATTTACCTTTTTCATGTTGAATGGTGACGAGAGTGTTTTCCAGGGAACAAGTAACAATTATTATAACAGGTAAGCCATCATAGTAAATTTAAAAAACTGATCTGGTTCAAATTTGGAATCACATGATGCGATACTGACAAGTGCAGTCCTTTTGAGATGGATTTGCTGTGATATAAATAACACAATTTCATGCATGAAACACGAGGCCTGCCGGCTTTAAAATCTGCGGGCCGCGAAACAATCCCAAATTTCTATTGATGCGGCCTGTTTAAACCGGAACTGCCTAGGTTATACAACTGGCAGATTGATTTAGTGGTGTGCTCTTTTATAATTAGTAGGGTGACGCGATGCAGTAAATATAACTTGAGGCGTGATTGCGTGTTAAAATCCCTGGTTAAAATGGCGCTTGCAGCAAGTAAAAAGAGGAAATTACACAAAGAAAAGCGGATATTCAAGCAGGTATTTTTTCTTCCTAAGCTTCCCCTCTCCTATTACCCCTCCTCTGGACGTGTTTTGGAATGTTTGACGATCACTGCGGCCTGTTAAAGGGGCATTAAGAGATGTGGTGGAGGCAGCGCCCTCAATTGCAAAAATATATGATAAAAACTGGGATTTGTATATTTTTACAATTGTATTACATGTATGAACTTAAGGATTAAGAAAAATCAGCCCTCTTTGTACAACAAAACGTCGATTCAAAAATGCTGGTCGAGCCGCAACCAGCATTTTACGTCCGACAGTATCCCCCTGCAGTGCGCGTGATACATAACGCGAACCATATTTGCATAGAGGGCGTTTTTCAATAAATAGCGATGGTATTGTTTTAATCAAGTTTTGCTGTGTTTTTGTTGGTAGAAACAACACTAATGGCAATTTTTAATGTTCATCTTGAATTCTGAAGTAAATTTTAAACATTTAAAATTGTCAACACCACTTAATGTCCCTTTAATGGATCTCAAAATCACAATGAGGCCCGGGTGGTAGAAAAGGTTGCACATGCTTGGTGGCCTAGATATATGTATGTCTACAGTTTTATGTTTCGGAGCCTGATACAGGAACCAACTCCAAGAAAAAGATTGGTTTTCCCCCCCAAACAAATTCCCCCCCCCTCCCCCCCCCCCCCAAAAAAAAAGTATACAAGAATCACTGCACTGTAGACCATGCAAAAAGCCTGGTAAGAGTTAAAATATGCAAATTGAGCTACTACCACAAATAGTTGGACTGTGACAGTGTAAATACACTTACACCTTCCTATGTTCATGCTTACATATTTTTTGGGTGCTGCAAAATTAAAACAATATCATTTGTTTATTAATGGTTCATTACCCAATCAAATTAACATTATCCCATCAAAATAGAGGTTCTGTCTCATGGGCGTAGCCAGGATGCTTGTTGAAGGGGGGTACACAATTACAATTGGCATGGGGGGTTAAGGGGACAGCGCCCCCTTGGAGCTGTAGGTTTTCGGGAGGGGGGAGGGCGCACACGCACACAATTGGCGTGGGGGTTAAGGGGACAGCGCCCCCTTGGAGCTGTAGGTTTTCAGCTATTTTGAAGGCCACAGGGGAGCTCCCCTGGCACATATTTCTTTGAATTAAGACATTTTCCTTCATTTTTGTGTCATCATTTTACATCAACACGATCGATCATATTTTAACATGTTTAAGGAAAGTTGTGCATAAGTCCATGATAATTAACCAACGGTGCCAATCTCAACCCGACATAACCAACAATTTTGTTTTAAATGGGCTTATCAAATGATATTCCTTGAGATGCGCATAGCGCGTGAAAACAATTCATACTATTTTTATACGAATTAGGTTTCGATTCCTCGACTGACGATTTGAAATTGGATAGAATAAAGTATATAAAAACCCTTTAATGCCCCCAAATAGGTGTAATTTCTTCTTCTATTTACTCAGTTCTGGCTATAAATAATATATATTTTGGCTTTCGCGCAGTCCCAATAACTCTAAAGACAGGGGGTGTAACCTATATCAACCCCGGTACCGGGCCCCGGTATACACTATTAGGGATTCACCATTATTCTTCAAGTGAGACTGATAGCAGGTAGTACATAGTAAAGAGCTTACTACCTGCCATGGTATTTCATTTGAGTTGGGTGGGCAAAGTTTTTTTTTTAACTTATCAGTGGGCAAAGTTTTTTGTGCTGGTATTTTATAAATAGCGGAAGTTGTTTTCTCCTCGCAAACTTCCTACCACCCTCGCCCCCTTGAAGTTTAATGGAATATTAATTTTACATGTTTACTAGTACTAGTCTCAGTTTACAAGATATCAAGATAATGTGACAACACTATTGATGGAATGTTAAGAAGCCTTAAAGCCAATATAACACTTGAAGTCAAAGTGTTGTGAGAATATTGATCAACTGCGGTCATTATCGTTGTCCAAATGCGAACTTGAGTGGATTATCGGGCTCATCAATTGACAGGTACGTCAAGCCGACGAGTCGGTATGGCTTTTCTAATTGCCAAAATGCGCCCAACAACATCGAGGAAAGCGGTGGTCTGCATGCATTATATTTGTTTGTTTGTTTGTTTGTTACCAGACCAAAGATTTGAAGCCCTATAAATTTTATTTTCGCGCGCGATGTGTTTGTGTCCAGAAATATAATTCTAAAAGCCCATTTCAAACCAAAATATACATTAATTATAGCCAGAGAACTGATATAGAGAAAATAAATTCACACGATACGCGCGCATGTTTTAAGGAACAGGTAACCCAGCACTAAAGACATTAGTGTGGGGGTGGGGTGATTACACCTATTTGGGGAATTAAAGGGTTTGTATTTACTTCATACTATCCAATTTCAAGCCGTCAGTCGAGAGAATCTTTGTATGTCTCCACTGATTGTGATGATGTTATCTTAAAGGCCGAGGTGCCCAGCGAGCACAGCATTTGTGCATTATATGTTAGAAAAGTAATTATCAAACCCAAATCGCATAGTTATATAAGAACAAAGCACCATACTTATCATAAAAACGAATCAAGGCGCGCATATGTCAAGGAATATCATTTTATAAGCCCTTTTAAAACCAAAATAAACAACCTCGCCTAGTGGCGTAGCCAAAGGCGGTCATTGTCGGTTGTGTTGGGTTAAGATTGGCACCGTTGGGTAATTTGACAAGGGGAATCATGGACTTATGAAAGACTTTCCTTAAAATATGATATAAAATGAAAATGTCTTAATTTCAAAGATATATGTGCCAGGAGAGCCCTCCCAGGGCCTTCAAAATGGCTGAAAACCTACAGCTCCAAGGGGGAATGGCCCCCTTAACCCTTGCTAGGGCTTTGCCCCGGCACCAAACCAGGCCCTTAGACCCCACGCCAATTTCGTGCCCCACGGGTAACAAGCATCCTGGCTAAACGCCCATGTACACTGTTTACGTTCTAGGTTAAGAAGAATTGTGAAGACATCTGGTAGTAGTGAATCGATATCCTGTGGTCAAGGGATAAAGACAGTAAGTGTATATTAGTAGTAATTATTTGCATGTTTGAAATGTTTGCCGGCAATTCTCAGTATATCAGTAGTTTGGTATGTGCATTTTCAATTTTTTTAATGATTTATAATGTTACCTGCCCAGGCTTTCACCTGCCTATACCCTCTGATTTTACGCGCATTGATTTACTGATAGTGATTGCTTTGTGATGCAGTGAAGTGATGCAGGGCGCTGTGGTGGTTCCCAATATCAGCTGTTCAGGAATTCTGGCGTTATCTGGCGCCGTCAGTATTAATGTTTCCCTTGTATGGTGTGGTACCAATTGAACTATTGCGTAAACATGGTAAACTTAACTTTTGAGTCATGAGAGAACAATTTTTGAGAACAGATTGGATACCTCCCTGGTTTGACCGTGGCGTTGCTTATAACAATAAGGCCACAAAAAAAGAGGTTGTGTTGACCTCAGCGACCGACCCTAAAACTCTTGTTATGTTCGCCCGAAGTTGACGCCCCCGCCAATTCGTTTCGTCATGCTTTACACCATACCTGCCATGCCTGCGACACCAGCACAACAGCTCTAGTCTTACTTAGCCCTATTTACACACTGTCACTATCTCGAGTCACAATTTAAACAAAATTGAGGGTCTTGCTCTATTAGTACGGTATTATATTTTATTATGAATTTTCCCAGATGAATTCTGTTACGAATATCCCTAGCGCGGGAATTCATGCTCACACAGCATACACTAACAGCTCCATCGAACTTATCGCAACTGTTGGTTGGCTTTGGCTTTTATAATAACGTGACCATACAATACAAGTGCAAAATGTGCAAATATTACCCAAATTAATCCATTCAGGTTTACGTTATAAAGTACATTGATTGAGAATATGTTGGCAATATTTTCACATGTTTAAATAATTATTATAGAATACAACAATGCATCCTATTTTTAAAAATAGGTTGTGTTTTGTATCATAATTGCTTTATTTGTCATGATTGTTTTAAGTTTTACAAAGATTGTACGATGGTTAATTAATTAGACTGCACATAAAGTGTAATAAATCAGAAATATTTTTAGTGGAACATGAATACAGGACCAATGAACTGATAAGTCAACCAAAGGCTATAAAATTGTTCTTGTCATGTAATTGTTAGGCGGTAGAAAAGTATGGTTTGCGTACAATCTTGTGTAAAATTCACATACCGAAACCTGGCGGTGGTACATATCGTGGTTTTTGTCTTTCCATGATGTAACAACAGTATGTGGCTTAAAGCAATACTTGACAAATTGTACTAGATCTGATTTGAATTACAAAGTATCTTTTTAGTTTCTACGTATTGGGAAATATGTAGCTTTGAATTTTAATGAGACGGTCACTTGTGCTTGCTCAATGCTAGCCTATAATTTGCTTTGTAATTCAGATTGGTTGAGAATATCAAAATCATGTATGTATGTATATGATAAGCTAGTTTGATAATGGACCTATGGCACATATAATCTCCTGGCCACAGTAAATTTGACATACGCGGGCGCTGCTTTGGTCAGCTACGTGCGCATGCTTGAAAACTCACAAAATGCAGCTAACCAATCAGAGCCGCAGTGCGCACCACAGATGACCGTTGCACCATTTTGGGGTGAGGTTGAACTCTCGTACTTTACGCGAGTGCAACCTGATCATGTGACGTGCGTCCATTTAGAACAGAGTGCATTCTGGGAAAAAAATCTCTCAGTGGGATTGGGAAGAGACGGGATATAATCATCAGTGTAAATCACGCTAATAGTAATACACAGGGATCCCAGTGGCGGTATGCCTTACAAATTCAAAGTATTTTAAGCATTCTGGGCAGTGATCCACAACTTCCAGCACCTGTTAACGTAAGTAATGGGGATATAGCGGGGGAATTTGCGTGTACCTGGCATATCCGGACTGTGCTATCCCACAATGCACTGGGTTGCTGCCTGTTTCTGAATTATCGAACTAACTAAATTGTGTATTATTTAATGTTTGAACTCATGACACTTCACTTACTGCAATGGGGTCGTATGTATCACTTTTAACCTCTTTTATGTGGAGATTGACAAATAATCAAAAGAAAAACAATGTTTACCTGGATGTGAGAACTATCATTCAGCCAGAACTATCATTCAGCCAGAACTGAATATTATATATAAGATAAATTTGCACGCTTCGTGCCCATGTTTTTAGAAACAGGTAACCCAGCGCTACGGTCATTCGGGTGGTGGGAGATTACACCTGTTGTTCGGGGAATTAAAGGGTTTTTATATACTTTAATTATTCTATCCAATTTCAAAGCGCACATATGTCAAGGAATATCATTTTATAAGCCCTTTTAAAACCTGGCATAGTGGCATAGCCAAAGAGGGTCATTGTTGGCTGTATGGGGGTTAAGATTGGCATCATTGGTTAATTTGACAAGGGGAATCATGGACTTATGAACGACTTTCCTTAAAATATGATATAAAATGAAAATGTCTTAATTTCAAAGATATATGTGCCAGGAGAGCCCTTCCAGGGCCTTCAAAATGGCTGAAAACCTACAGCTCCAAGGGCCCCTTAACCCTCGCCAGGGCTTCACCCCGGCACCAGACCAGGCCTTTATTTTTTTAGACCCCACATCAATTTTGTGTCCCACGGGTAACAAGCATCCTGGCTAAACACCCATGTACACTGTTTACGTTCTAGGTTAAGAAGAATTGTGAAGACATCTGGTATAGTGAATCAATATCCTGTGGTCAAGGGATAAGACAGTAAGTGTATATTAGTAGTAATTATTTGCATGTTTGAAATGTTTGCCGGCAATTCTCAGTATATCAGTGGTTTGGTATGTGCATTTTTTAATTTTTTTAAAATCAATTGACGATTTACATGATTTATGCTGTTACCTGCCCGGCCCTATACCTGCCTATACCCTCTGATTTTACTCGCATTGATTTACTGATAGTGATAGCTTTGTGATGCGGGGCGCTATATGGTGGTTCCCAATTTCAGCTGTTCAGGAATTCTGGCGTAATATGGCACCGTCAGTATTAATGTTTCCCTTGTATGGTGCGGTACCAATTGAACTATTGCGTAAACATGGTAAACTTATCTTTTGAGTCACGAGAGAACAATTTTTTGAGAAAAGATGGGATACCTCCCTGGTTTGACCGTGGCGTTGCTTATAACAATAAGGCAAAAAACAAGAAAGAGGTTGTGTTGCCCTCACCTACCGACCCTAAAACTCTTGTTATGTTCGTCGCCCGCGCCAATTCATTTCGTCATGCTTTTCACCATACCTGCCATGCCCGCACCGACGCGACACCAGCACAACAGCTCTAGTCTTACTTAGCCTTATTTACACACTGTCACTATCTCGAGTCACAATTTAAACAAAATTGAGGGTCTTGCTCTATTAGTACGGTATTATATTATATTATGAATTTTCCCGGATGAATTCTGTTACGAATATCACTAGCGTGAGAATTCATGCTCACACAGCATACACTAACAGCACCATCCAACTTATCGCAACTGTTTTTTGGCTTTGGCTTTTATAATAACGTGACCATACAATACAAGTGCAAAATGTGCAAATATTACCCAAATTAAACCATTCAGGTTTACGTTATAAAAAGTACATTGATTGAGAATATGTTGGCAATGTTTTCACATGTTTGAATAATTGATATAGAATACAACAATGCATCCTATTTTTAAAAATAGGTTGTGTTTTGTATCATAATTGCTTTATTTGTCATGATTGTTTTAAGTTTTACAAAGATTGTACGATGGTTAATTAATTAGACTGCACATAAAGTGTAATAAATCAGAAATATATTTTAGTGGAACATGAATACGGGACCAATGAACTGATAAGTCAACCAAAGGCTAAACATTTTCTTGTCATGTAATTGTTAGGCGGTAGAAAAGTATGGTTTGCGTACAATCTTGTGTAAAATTCACATACCGAAACCTGGCGGTGGTACATATCGTGGTTTTTGTCTTTCCATGATGTAACAACAGTATGTGGCTTCAAGCAATACTTGACAAATTGTACTTCTGATTTGATTTACAAAGTATCTTTTTAGTTTTTACATATTGGGAAATATGTAGCTTTGAATTTTAATGAGACGGTCACTTGAGCTTTCTCAATGCTAGCCTATAATTTGCTTTGTAATTCAGATTGGTTGAGAATATCAAAATCATGTATGTATATGATAAGCTAGTTTGATAATGGACCTACGGCACATATAATCTCCTGGCCACAGTTTGACATACGTGGGCGCTGCTTTGGTCAGCTACGTGCGCATGCTTGAAAACTCACAAAATGCAGCTAACCAATCAGAGCCATGAGGTCGAGATTACGTAGTGCGCACCACAGATGACCGTTGCACCGTTTTGGGGTGAGTTTGAAATCTCGTACTTTACGCGAGTTCAACCTGATCATGTGACGTGCGTCCATTTAGAACAGAGTGTATTCTGGAAAGTGGGATTGGGAAGAGACGGGATATAAACATCGGTGTAAATCACGCTAATACACAGGGATCCCAGTGGTGGTATGCCTTACAAATTCAAAGTATGTTAAGCATTCTGGGCAGTGATCCACAACTTCCAGCACCTGTTAACGAAAGTAATGGGGATATAGTGTGGGAATTTGCGTGTACCTGGCATATCCGGACTGTGCTATCCCACAATGCACTGGGTTGCTGCCTGATTCTGAATTATCGAACTAACTAAATTGTGTATTATTTAATGTTTGAACTCATGACACGTCACTTACTGTATAACAAAGCAATGGGGTCGTATGTATCACTTTTAACCTCTTTTATGTGGAGATTGGCAAATACTCAAAAGAAAAACAATGTTTACCTGGATGTAAGAACTATCATTCTTAACCCGTGATTGATATGAGGCTTATTTTATTTGCCTGACACTAGCAGGAGAAATAACTGTTGATAGCAGTGTAAACCTGGTTACATAAAGAGATGAACCATTTAGCCTATAAGTTTCATAGCTTGTCTTTGCTGAAATTAACATAGTTATTTGAGTAAAAGATTTGGGCAATCCAAATGAAATAACTCTAAATGTCTGCATACTATTTTCTAGCAATATGCTGCTATCTTCAGTAGATAGCAAACTTGATAAAATAGTACCTACGATACCGAACACCTAAATTCAAGTAAAATGCTTGCTTAGATATGAAGAAAAGGACTCCAAAGACGTATTAATATTGCACAAACACTACAAATAACATTTAAAGACAAATTCCACACATGTAGAGTGCACACCACCAAATAATATTTTGCATTTTGGCCATAAACGGCAGTGTTTGAAATTAAGATTGACCCCATCATAAGTCTAAATGTAACACCTAGAAAAGGTAAAAAGTGCTGTAAATAATAATAATAATAATAATAATAATGTATTTATATAGCGCCCAAAACGTTGGTCCCTGGGCGCTTTACAAGCAAAAGGCCCCATCCAAAAGATAAAAATACATTAAAAAAGAATAATTAACATAAAAACTATCAATACACATCATAATATAAGTCAAGCAACTACCATGAAATGTACCAACATGTTTCATAATTTGGCATTTGTAGGTTATTTCCTCCACATTAGGCCCAACATCTCTAGCTTTTTCTTGAATGGTATCATTTTACACGATTTCACTGTTTCCACCAATAGAGCTAAAACCCCTGATCTAATATAGGCAGCCTGTCCTACCTAAGATCGATATCATTGGCCCGTAGCGGGGGGAAATGCTGGTTACCCCCCCCCCCCCCCCCCCACAAAAGTGATTGTTTTTAAGCAGAAGACATCTAGATCTTCAATAAAAACAATGATTTGAATGAACCAGTTTGCTCTAAAGGTGAAAAAATTAACACAAACTTGACCTCTTTACCACACAAAGCAATAGGGAACTGATTTGGTGGTGTGGGACCTTAAGGAACAGGTAACCCAGCATTAAGGTCACATTTTTTTATTTTTACCTCGGCACCCATAAAACGTGGTTTTGTTACATTCTAGTCATTTTTTTGTACTTCAGGTATTGTATTTATGTAACCCTCCATGCGATTGACTTGTGTTTGGACTTATTTTAACGGCAATTTCATCCCCCTTAATAATCTGAAGAGAGAAAAAATCCATCACCTTTGATTAAATTAATACAGCTCGTGAAAGCATACTTAGTTAGGGTGGTTGAGGAAGTGGAGGAGGAGGAAGTGGAGGAGGAGGAGGGGATAATTGTCTAATAATGGGTGAAAATGGACCGTTTTCCTGTAATAGAGCTTTCTAATTCTTAGTATTATGTCAGTTTAGTTCTAAATGATGCAACAATGCTTTACATCATTTACTTAAAGTATCAATTACGCTAATTAACTAATTTTCAAATCTGATTAATGAAGTAGGATGAACCATGAGAAAACAGTCACAAATCCGTGTTTGTCAAGGTTTCAAAATTTTGCTTGCAGGAAAATTGGAAAGAGTTATCAAGGCTCTGATTGTAATGTATGAGCAATGATTTCTAATTTTTATTTGCATAATTTAGTAATCTTTCCTTTATCTAAAATTTCGTATTTTGACCACCCTGTATATATATTTCCTAATAAGCTGAACAATTAATTTTGTATATGGTTGGATGGGTAATTTACTCAATTGCAGCAAAAATATCTCTAGCCTTTGAATAGGTCCTGCATTTTTATACAATGGAGGGAAGAAAAAAAGAAAATTATCATTTTCTATACAATTTTAATTGTTACACCCTGATAACGTTTAGGTCACCCTGTATTTTTGATTTTGAGTTACCATATTTTCAATCCTTAGATTATAAGCTTTCCAAATATATATGGTTTCATACACTTTAGATGTAAACATCTTGATATATTCGACTGAAACTGCGAAAGGAGTATATTTCATGAATAGACTCATGTAACACAAATGTAGCCCAGGTTAAAAAACATGACCTTAAAGACATTCAGGTGGGGTGGGGTGATTAGACCTATTTGGGGGAATTAAAGGTTTTTTTACTTCATGCTATCCAATTTCAAGGCGTCAATCGAGGGAATCAAAACCAAATTTGTATGCAATTTGTTTGCAAGCTACGCGGTCATATGTCCAGAAATGCCATTCTAAAAGCCCATTTCAAACCAAAGCCAGAACTGAATATATAGAAAAATAAATTTGCACGCTACGCGCCCATGTTTTTAGAAACAGGTAACCCAGCGCTACGGTCATTCGGGTGGTGGGAGATTACGCCTATTCGGGGAATTAAAGGGTTTTTATATACTTTAATTATTCTATCCAATTTCAAAGCGCGCATATGTCAAGGAATATCATTTTATAAGCCCTTTTAAAACCTGGCATAGTGGCATAGCCAAAGGGGGTCATTGTTGGCTGTATGGGGGTTAAGATTGGCACCATTGGTTAATTTGACAAGGGGAATCATGGACTTATGAACGACTTTCCTTAAAATATGATATAAAATGAAAATGTCTTAATTTCAAAGATATATGTGCCTGGAGAGCCTTTCCAGGGCCTTCAAAATGGCTGAAAACCTACAGCTCCAAGGGCCCCCTTAACCCTCGCCAGGGCTTCACCCCGGCACCAGACCAGGCCTTTATTTTTTTAGACCCCACATCAATTTTGTGTCCCACGGGTAACAAGCATCCTGGCTAAACACCCATGTACACTGTTTACGTTCTAGGTTAAGAAGAATTGTGAAGACATCTGGTAGTAGTGAATCAATATCCTGTGGTCAAGGGATAAGACAGTAAGGGGAGACGTCAAAACTCGACCGCCCGTTGACTGCCGGTTACGGGCGGTTCCGCCCGGTTCTTTCAGGTCAAATGTTTTACTGGTATATGAATATTCGCGCATGCAACACTGAACAACCGCCGGTTGACTTAATGCTGTAATCTGACCAATTTACACTATCAATCTGTTACTTTGCGGTCATAATAGCTCTCTCTATAATCGTTCTATAAAAAAACAACATTCATAGACTTTCGGTATTGATTTAAAAAAGTTAATTGAGCTATAAACAGATTGAAAAAGCCAACCCCAGCGAAAATCAATAGCTGTATTGTACTGGTTGTCAACTGAGACTTTTAAGTCTTAAAAGAGCCCATTACTTCAAGATGTTATTGCTCACGTGTGTGACGAGGCACTTTCAACCGGTCGTGTTCACCAGAGTGTTACTATTTGACCTCATTATGTGTGTATATTATAACAGACGACACGTTTTGTGAGAACCGAACAGAACCGGCCGTTGCCGGGCGGTCGAGTTTTGATGTGATCCCTAAGTGTATATTAGTAGTAATTTGCATGTTTGAAATGTTTGCCGGCAATTCTCAGTATATCAGTGGTTTGGTATGTGCATTTTTTAATTTTTTTAAAATCAATTGACGATTTACATGATTTATGCTGTTACCTGCCCGGCCCTATACCTGCCTATACCCTCTGATTTTACTCGCATTGATTTACTGATAGTGATAGCTTTGTGATGCGGGGCGCTATGGTGGTTCCTAATTTCAGCTGTTCAGGAATTCTGGCGTAATATGGCGCCGTCAATATTAATGAGTCCCTTGTATGGTGCGGTACCAATTGAACTATTGCGTAAACATGGTAAACTTATCTTTTGAGTCACGAGAGAACAATTTTTGAGAAAAGATGGGATACCTCCCTAGTTTGACCGTGGCGTTGCTTATAACAATAAGGCAAAAAACAAGAAAGAGGTTGTGTTGCCCTCACCTACCGACCCTAAAACTCTTGTTATGTTCGTCGCCCGCGCCAATTCATTTCGTCATGCTTTTCACCATACCTGCCATGCCCGCACCGACGCGACACCAGCACAACAGCTCTAGTCTTACTTAGCCTTATTTACATACTGTCACTATCTCGAGTCACAATTTAAACAACACTGAGGGTCTTGCTCTATTAGTACGGTATTATATTATATTATGAATTTTCCCGGATGAATTCTGTTACGAATATCACTAGCGTGAGAATTCATGCTCACACAGCATACACTAACAGCACCATCCAACTTATCGCAACTGTTTTTTGGCTTTGGCTTTTATAATAACGTGACCATGCATACAATACAAGTGCAAAATGTGCAAATATTACCCAAATTAAACCATTCAGGTTTACGTTATAAAGTACATTGATTGAGAATATGTTGGCAATATTTTCACATGTTTGAATAATTAATATAGAATACAACAATGCATCCTATTTTTAAAAATAGGTTGTGTTTTGTATCATAATTGCTTTATTTGTCATGATTGTTTTAAGTTTTACAAAGATTGTAAGATGGTTAATTAATTAGACTGCACATAAAGTGTAATAAATCAGAAATATTTTTTAGTGGAACATGAATACGGGACCAATGAACTGATCTGATAAGTCAACCAAAGGCTAAAAATTTTCTTGTCATGTAATTGTTAGGTGGTAGAAAAGTATGGTTTGCGTACAATCTTGTGTAAAATTCACATACCGAAACCTGGCGGTGGTACATATCGTGGTTTTTGTCTTTCCATGATGTAACAACAGTATGTGGCTTCAAGCAATACTTGACAAATTGTACTTCTGATTTGATTTACAAAGTATCTTTTTAGTTTCTACATATTGGGAAATATGTAGCTTTGAATTTTAATGAGACGGTCACGTGCTGTGCTTGCTCAATGCTAGCCTATAATTTGCTTTGTAATTCAGATTGGTTGAGAATATCAAAATCATGTATGTATATGATAAGCTAGTTTGATAATGGACCTACGGCACATATAATCTCCTGGCCACAGTTTGACATACGTGGGCGCTGCTTTGGTCAGCTACGTGCGCATGCTTGGAAACTCACAAAATGCAGCTAACCAATCAGAGCCGTGAGGTCGAGATTACGTAGTGCGCACCACAGATGACCGTTGCACCGTTTTGGGGTGAGTTTAAAATCTCGTACTTTACGCGAGTTCAACCTGATCATGTGACGTGCATCCATTTAGAACAGAGTGCATTCTGGAAAAAAATCTCTCAGTGGGATTGGGAAGAGACGGGATATAAACATCGGTGTAAATCACGCTAACAGTACAGGGATCCCAGTGGTGGTATGCCTTACAAATTCAAAGTATTTTAAGCATTCTGGGCAGTGATCCACAACTTCCAGCACCTGTTAACGAAAGTAATGGGGATATAGTGTGGGAATTTGCGTGTACCTGGCATATCCGGACTGTGCTATCCCACAATGCACTGGGTTGCTGCCTGATTCTGAATTATCGAACTAACTAAATTGTGTATTATTTAATGTTTGAACTCATGACACGTCACTTACTGTATAACAAAGCAATGGGGTCGTATGTATCACTTTTAACCTCTTTTATGTGGAGATTGGCAAATGATCAAAAGAAAAACAATGTTTACCTGGATGTAAGAACTATCATTCTTAACCCGTGATTGATATGAGGCTTATTTTATTTGCCTGACACTAGCAGGAGAAATAACTGTTGATAGCAGTGTAACCCTGGTTACATAAAGAGATGAACCATTTAGCCTATAAGTTTCATAGCTTGTCTTTGCTGAAATTAACATAGTTATTTGAGTAAAAGATTTGGGCAATCCAAATGAAATAACTCTAAATGTCTGCATACTATTTTCTAGCAATATGCTGCTATCTTCAGTAGATAGCAAACTTGATAAAATAGTACCTACGATACCAAACACCTAAATTCAAGTAAAATGCTTGCTTAGATATGAAGAAAAGGACTCCAAAGACGTATTAATATTGCACAAACACTACAAACAACATTTAAAGACAAATTCCACACATGTAGAGTGCACACCACCAAATAATATTTTGCATTTTGGCCATAAACGGCAGTGTTTGAAATTAAGATTGACCCCATCATAAGTGTAAATGTAACACCTAGAAAAGGTAAAAAGTGCTGTAAATAATAATAATAATAATAATAATAATAATGTATTTATATAGCGCCCAAAACGTTGGTCCCTGGGCGCTTTACAAGCAAAAGGCCCCATCCAAAAGATAAAAATATATTAAAAAAGAATAATTAACATAAAAACTATTAATACACATCATAATATAAGTCAAGCAACTACCATGAAATGTACCAACATGTTTCATAATTTGGCATTTGTAGGTTATTTCCTCCACATTAGGCCCAACATCTCTAGCTTTTTCTTGAATGGTATCATTTTACACGATTTCACTGTTTCCACCAAAACCCCTGATCTAATATAGGCAGCCTGTCCTACCTAAGATAGATATCATTGGCCCGTAGTGGGGGAAAATGCTGGTTACCCCCCCCCCCCCACAAAAGTGATTGTTTTTAAGCAGAAGACATCTAGATCTTCAATAAAAACAATGATTTGAATGAACCAGTTTGCTCTAAAGGTGAAAAAATTAACACAAACTTGACCTCTTTACCACACAAAGCAATAGGGAACTGATTTGGTGGTGTGGGACCTTAAGGAACAGGTAACCCAGCATTAAGGTCACGTTTTTTATTTTTACCTCGGCACCCATAAAAGGTGGTTTTGTTACATTCTAGTCATTTTTTTGTACTTCAGGTATTGTATTTATGTAACCCTCCATGCGATTGACTTGTGTTTGGACTTATTTTAACGGCAATTTCATCCCCCTTAATAATCTGAAGAGAGAAAAAATCCATCACCTTTGATTAAATTATTACAGCTCGTGAAAGCATACTTAGTTAGGGTGGTTGAGGAAGTGGAGGAGGAGGAAGTGGAGGAGGAGGAGGGGATAATTGTCTAATAATGGGTGAAAATGGACCGTTTTCCTGTAATAGAGCTTTCTAATTCTTAGTATTATGTCAGTTTAGTTCTAAATGATGCAACAATGCTTTACATCATTTACTTAAAGTATCAATTACGCTAATTAACTAATTTTCAAATCTGATTAATGAAGTAGGATGAACCATGAGAAAACAGTCACAAATCCGTGTTTGTCAAGGTTTCAAAATTTTGCTTGCAGGAAAATTGGAAAGAGTTATCAAGGCTCTGATTGTAATGTATGAGCAATGATTTCTAATTTTTATTTGCATAATTTAGTAATCTTTCCTTTATCTAAAATTTCGTATTTTGACCACCCTGTATATATATTTCCTAATAAGCTGAACAATTAATTTTGTATATGGTTGGATGGGTAATTTACTCAATTGCAGCAAAAATATCTCTAGCCTTTGAATAGGTCCTGCATTTTTATACAATGGAGGGAAGAAAAAAAGAAAATTATCATTTTCTATACAATTTTAATTGTTACACCCTGATAACGTTTAGGTCACCCTGTATTTTTGATTTTGAGTTACCATATTTTCAATCCTTAGATTATAAGCTTTCCAAATATATATGGTTTCATACACTTTAGATGTAAACATCTTGATATATTCGACTGAAACTGCGAAAGGAGTATATTTCATGAATAGACTCATGTAACACAAATGTAGCCCAGGTTAAAAAACATGACCTTAAAGACATTCAGGTGGGGTGGGGTGATTAGACCTATTTGGGGGAATTAAAGGTTTTTTTACTTCATGCTATCCAATTTCAAGGCGTCAATCGAGGGAATCAAAACCAAATTTGTATGCAATTTGTTTGCAAGCTACGCGGTCATATGTCCAGAAATGCCATTCTAAAAGCCCATTTCAAACCAAAGCCAGAACTGAATATATAGAAAAATAAATTTGCACGCTACGCGCCCATGTTTTTAGAAACAGGTAACCCAGCGCTACGGTCATTCGGGTGGTGGGAGATTACGCCTATTCGGGGAATTAAAGGGTTTTTATATACTTTAATTATTCTATCCAATTTCAAAGCGCGCATATGTCAATGAATATCATTTTATAAGCCCTTTTAAAACCTGGCATAGTGGCATAGCCAAAGGGGGTCATTGTTGGCTGTATGGTTAAGATTGGCACCATTGGTTAATTTGACAAGGGGAATCATGGACTTATGAACGACTTTCCTTAAAATATGATATAAAATGAAAATGTCTTAATTTCAAAGATATATGTGCCTGGAGAGCCTTTCCAGGGCCTTCAAAATGGCTGAAAACCCACAGCTCCAAGGGCCCCCTTAACCCTCGCCAGGGCTTCACCCCGGCACCAGACCAGGCCTTTATTTTTTTAGACCCCACATCAATTTTGTGTCCCACGGGTAACAAGCATCATGGCTAAACACCCATGTACACTGTTTACGTTCTAGGTTAAGAAGAATTGTGAAGACATCTGGTAGTAGTGAATCAATATCCTGTGGTCAAGGGATAAGACAGTAAGTGTTTATTAGTAGTAATTATTTGCATGTTTGAAATGTTTGCCGGCAATTCTCAGTATATCAGTGGTTTGGTATGTGCATTTTTAATTTTTTTTAAAATCAATTGACGATTTACATGATTTATGCTGTTACCTGCCCGGCCCTATACCTGCCTATACCCTCTGATTTTACTCGCATTGATTTACTGATAGTGATAGCTTTGTGATGCGGGGCGCTATGGTGGTTCCCAATTTCAGCTGTTCAGAAATTCTGGCGTTATCTGGCGCCGTCAGTATTAATGTTTCCCTTGTATGGTGTGGTACCAATTGAACTATTGCGTAAACATGGTAAACTTAACTTTTGAGTCACGAGAGAACAATTTTTGAGAACAGATGGGATACCTCCCTGGTTTGACCGCGGCGTTGCTTATAACAATAAGGCCACAAAAAAAAGAGGTTGTGTTGACTTCAGCGACCGACCCTAAACCTCTTGTTATGTTCGCCCGAAGTTGACGCCCCCGCCAATTCGTTTCGTCATCATGCTTTACACCATACCTGCCATGCCTGCGACGCCAGCACAACAGCTCTAGTCTTACTTAGCCCTATTTACACACTGTCACTCTCTCGAGTCACAATTTAAACAAAATTGAGGGTCTTGCTCTATTAGTACGGTATTATATTTTATTATGAATTTTCCCTGATGAATTCTGTTACGAATATTCCTAGCGCGGGAATTCATGCTCACACAGCATACACTAACAGCTCCATCGAACTTATCGCAACTGTTGGTTGGCTTTGGCTTTTATAATAACGTGACCATACAATACAAGTGCAAAATGTGCAAATATTACCCAAATTAATCCATTCAGGTTTACTTTATAAAGTACATTGATTGAGAATATGTTGGCAATATTTTCACATGTTTAAATAATTATTATAGAATACAACAATGCATCCTATTTTTTAAAATAGGTTGTGTTTTTGTATCATAATTGCTTTATTTGTCATGATTGTTTTAAGTTTTACAAAGATTGTACGATGGTTAATTAATAAGACTGCACATAAAGTGTAATAAATCACAAATATTTTTTTAGTGAAACATACGGAACCAATGAACTGATAAGTCAACCAAAGGCTAAACATTTTCTTATTATGTTATTGTTAAGCGGTAGAAAAGTATGGTTTGCGTACAATCTTGTGTAAAATTCACATACCGAAACCTGGCGGTGGTACATATCGTGGTTTTTGTCTTTCCATGATGTAACAACAGTATGTGGCTTAAAGCAATACTTGACAAATTGTACTTCTTAGTTTCTACGTATTGGGAAATATGTAGCTTTGAATTTTAATGAGACGGTCACTTGCTGTGCTTGCTCAATGCTAGCCTATAATTTGCTTTGTAATTCAGATTGGTTGAGAATATCAAAATAATGTACATGTATGTATGTGATAATAAGCTACCATCCTGGAAAAAAATCTTGGAACGCTTTTCTGTGATTAACGGTAAACGGTCACCCCCACTCCCCTGTGCGAGCAATGTTGAGGGATGCCAATGGCTTCAGTAGCATGCTAGAATGTCCCAACATTGATTGATGGGGGTGGGGAAGGACAAATCTCATTTGAAGGTGTTCAGATAAGCACAGAAGACAATACATATTAATCAATAGCTTGGAAATATATATATACATGCATTATTCAAGAAGTGCGCTCAGCGTTCCAAGGACTTATTTCCAAGATTGTAGTTTGATAATTTAGAACAGAGTGCATTCTGGAAAAAAATCTCTCAGTGGGATTGGGAAGAGACGGGATACATTGGTGTAAATCACGCTAATAGTAATACACAGGGATCCCAGTGGCAGTACGCCTTACAAATTCAAAGTATTTTAAGCATTCTGGGCAGTGATCCACAACTTTCAGCACCTGTTAACGTAAGTAATGGGGATGTAGCGGGGGAATTTGCGTGTACCTGGCATATCCGGACTGTGCTATCCCACAATGCACTGGGTTGCTGCCTGATTTTGAATTATCAAACTAGCTATTATGTTTTTTATTTATTTATTTATGCTTTCTTTATTGAGGGTAATATGCTTTAGTGACTTGCACTGCTTTCCAAGCAGGCCTTCATTTCGATACATATATACATGTACATACAAATAACAAACGTTACAGTGTTTAAATATAATACAAATTATGATATTATTCAATTATGATACAGTGGAAATATAGGATTCGAATTGACCGAGTGACAAATTTTCTAAATCAATACGAATAGATGGTGATAAATTGTTCCACAGATGGCTAGATCTGAAAAGAAAAGTGCGCATACCATAATTTGAGTTGATTTTAGGAATGATTAAAGTATTACTTGAATGATTCCTGGTAGTATGATTGAGATAGTTATGTACAAATTCAAAATTGGATGATAAATAGGTTGGGCGTGTCATGAGTTTGAACTCATGGCACTTCACTTACTGTATATTCATTCAGTTTATTTATTTATTGTATATATAGGCCTCTGGCCCTTCATACTACATGGTACAAAAATGATAAATACGCATACATAATAAACAATCTTTACTTTGCTTTGCTATCATTAAAGGATGCAATAAATACAAAACATAATCAATTAAATTCAATATCTTCTCTTATCTTCATTGCAGTGAATATAAATTGAGCAAGGCTTTTATTATCAGTGCTTTTTGGAGAACTCATGAGTTGGTTGAATTTCTCATGCGTTGGGTGTCTGGTGTACTTAGTTGAGATATATTATGTAAAGTCATATTTTGGTTACAAATAATAACAAAATAGAATTTGTCTTCTACATTAGGCGAAATGAAAAATCCCAATTATGATAAAATAAAATTTATTTTCTGAAGGCCGAACTAATGTTTTTCATGTATAAAACAGAAATAAGAGAATGCCTAAAATATGTTGCCACAGATTCCATGATACTCACGGCATTATACATAAATAAGCGTGTCGGAGACAACCAAGTCGGACAACCATTTTAATTCAAAAAAAAAATATTGAAATTCAAAAATAAAATTGTTTTCCAAAATATATTTTTTTCCTACCTACCGACCCAATTTTTTCCCAGCATTTAACCGGAAACAAACAATTATTTTTGTTTGGCCTTACCATCATTACACACTAAACATTTCCGATCATTAGGATCTATTCCATGTCTTCTACCGGTTCAATGTGAAGAGAATGACTGGAACATCTTAGTTTTGAAAGATAACGGCGATGTGACGCATTTGTAATAACTGATAAGTATTTTTCAGGGGATAATGATTTTTGAAATTACGATATGTCCTTAATTTATCAAGAGAAGAAATATCGGCAAACCCAATTTGTTGGGCAGTATCCTGAATACGTTGCTAAACATACTTAGAAACATATTTACGTCACCAACACCTTGATTATACCATACATGTCCAAATCCATGATTAAAAAGTATAGATTTGATCTTAGTGGCCCACATTAGCGAACCTCTATCATCAAGATAAACAAGCATATCATAACTTTTCTTTGGTAAATGGTCATCTCTCATACTAAACAGTTTTAACCAAAATTTGAAAAATTTGATAATACAATATACATAAATGGGATATCTGCCACACTCGCCAATTGCTGCATTATTTGTAAAATTTTGAGAGATTTGTAGAAACTGCTTACAGGCCTTGTATTGAACTTTTTCCAGACGTAACGCTTAAAACCTCATCTGAGCCGTATGTTAAAATGGGTAAAATAGCAGCATCGAAGATTTTAAAATAGGAGTCATACGACATATAACCAACAGCAAACATTGTTTTTCTAAGAACATTAGGTGCTTTGGAAGCTTGATCTGCAAGATGTCTCGATGATTTCCCCCATGCATTGCCATTGATAATGTAATAAGGCCCAGATATTTATATTCTTTACGGAAAACCATAATCTGAGTTTTGCTCATATTAACCTTCATTCCCAAATTTTTGCAGAAATCCTGGATCGATTTAATATGTTTATTGATACCACCTATAGTATCAGCCATTACAACAATATCGACAGCATACTAAAGAGCATTGATTTCTCCACTACACCTCGGCTCAATATATTCGCCTCGTTAGTCTGGGTCCATTTTGTAGCTCAAAAACGTGCACGCGGGGTTATAAAACAGGCTGGCCGTGTTGTTGCCGTGTGGTGTAGTAGGGTTAGGGTTATAGAACTTATGAAATAGTTTCATCGTGGTGTGTGATGAGAATTGATAGATCTCAGCAAAAGTAAACCATCCAGGCCTGGCGACTTATTCTTTTTCATTTATTTGATAGCACATCTAATATCTTCGTGTGTGATTTGACCATTCATGTCATGATCATTGATCGATCTGTCTGTATTTGGATTTTCATTTGTGGCCTGTATATTTACAGTAACGCTTTCTGGGTCATCATAAATAGAATGATCTAATCCAAAAACAATTTTAAAATGGCTTAACCAGTCGCTCATGTTCAGCGTTGTCGGATACATTTTTTATACGTGAAATGTGTTTGACAGTAGACCAAAATTGTTTTTGATCTTTAGCACTCTTTTGGAGTAAAAACAAAGAAATGGGGTCGTATGCATATCACTTTTAACTTCTTTTATGTGGAGATTGGCAAATGATCAAAAGAAAAACAATGGATGTGAGTGAGAACTATCATTATTAACCTGTGATTGATAATAGGCTTATTTTATTTGCCTTAAACTAACAGGAGAAATAACTGTTGATGAGCACTGTAACCCTGGTTGTGAACATTCCTTAAGAGCCACAGTGCAAGGTTTCATTTAGATTCTGGCAGAGCTTTCTTAATTATTTGCTCCATGGCACCTATTATTAACACTTTTGAAATAAATGTTTTATAAACTTTTCACTCGTGTATATATTTTATTCAAAATTATTACATAAAACCAGAGAAAGTACCCTAGGAAATGAGAGGGTTTATCGGAGACTATGATAAACTTGTGTGATGATTGATGTTGTTGAGACTTTGCCAAATATGCTTTGGTTTAATTTTTGGGTACATCAGGTATACAGCTTTCACAACTTCTGAATTCGCCATACAGGATTCTTCTCGGCCTGGGTTCCCTGCCATGTTTAGAATCAATTGTAACCCCAAACTCACAAGGGTGAGGATTTATTTGTCAGGAGAAATAATGATCGTTCAGTTTAGTCTATTTGCAAACCATTACAGTTCTGTTCCCTCTATATTCTGAGCTTTTTTTGACCACGGATATGCCATGGTATCCGGGGTTGTAAATTATGATTCCTTTCCCCCAACTCTTTGAGTTATTGCACACAAGCTGTTAGTGCCTACAGCGCTTTGGGTACCTGCTCTGGCCCTTTGGACAACCCGGTTTTGACTAGGGTGTTTTCAGCAAGCCCAAAGTGTTATGTTTATCATTTGTTATGTTATAAAAATTATACTATAACTTCAATTTGTTATAAAATTAGTGCCGATTCCGATATTGTGAAACAAAATGTTCAAACTTCGAGAACAATAACGATTATACTATTGCCTGAGTTTTAAAAATGAGCCCAAAAATTAGGACATTGATCAACCCTCGTGTGGCAACACTCTAATGCTTTGGTCAAGGGAGGAAGCCCACAAGCAATTTCCACAGCATGTGGGTTCGTCCGTGGACGGTGCAATGTAAGTCTGCCAATTCCTGGTTGAAATGACACACAGCGCCCAAATTGTATGTTCTGAGCATGTTTTAGCGAGGTTGTATAAAGAATTTCTAGCTTTGAACTTCAATTTGTTATAAAGATTAGTGCTTAGTATTTCAGATTTTATAAAATAAAATGTTCAAATTTTGAGGAGGTATCGATATAGCATTTCTAGATTAGAATTTAGTTTCAAGTATTAGCCCAATTGGGCTACATTAAACATGTTAAATGCTAAATAAAACGCGTCAAGGCTGTATGCCTGTATTGGCTAGACAAAGTCAGGATTCATGTTCACGGAGGAATCTTGGCCTGTCATTATAGTCAAAAAACTAAATTCCAAAGTGGCTCAAATTATAAAGGCGATGGAACCGTAATGCATAAACAACGAGTCAAATCATAGGGTGAGAAATCATTCTGACTGAGTGACGGGTGCTTTGCGAGGCTTGAATTTTCGACAGGAAAATAACTGTTGATGACTGTAAATGGGTTTTATTTCTGTTCAGTTTATTTCCAATTGTAAACAAAGGGCCAAATTATGGTGTGAAAAGGCACCTTGTTGAAAAACAAATTCAGGCTGTGTGTTAGGGGGGGGGGTGGCACTCAATCATAACATTGTAATCATACGGGTGATTTGCGAGGCTAGAATTGTCGATAGGAAAATAATGTATGGGCCTGTTCATTTTTCTTTGTGAATAAAATGGTTGATTTAACATAATTTCAGAATTGCGCTAAGAAGCCGTATTTCAGTATCGAAAATACAGGCATAGATAGAAAAATGTAATTGGTCACGCCGACCTGAACATTAGATAATACGATAAAATCAAATCAGTAGTATACAATCACAAGTTTTCATAATATGTGTTGCAAGGTAACTCGAAAAATCACGATCTTCCAAAATTTTCGATTTGCCCTTAACCTTCCTAACCTTACAAAACACTACTACAAAAAACAATGTCCACGCGCATACTACAGCATTCGATTGGATGACGTCAACCAAAGTGCTATGTATATACGAAATCGCTGCCGGGGTAGCGTTGGCGTTTGGCTGAGTGGTTAGGGCGGCAGAGCGGTGATCGGAGCCTGGGGGGGGGGGGGGGGGGCTCAACTTTTTTGGGGGTAGGGGTGTGCCACCCAGGGTCTCAAAAGCAGGGGCTATAGAACTGAACTGAGTGGATTTTTTCAAAAAAGTAGGTCTTGAGAACTTGCCTATAGTTCAATTTTTAATTAGCAAGAATGCATATTTTCAGGGTTTTTTTGGTTTTAGAGGGCAACATTTTCGAAGAATTGGGGCTTTGAAATGCAAAATTTCGCTATTTTCAATAAAATTGGGGTCTTAAAGGTCCCAGGAAATGCAAATATAATTGGTGTGATTTGAGTCAAGTCTACGAGGAGGGACGAACGCATTCAATATTTGTGCTAGTTGATGATGACATCAATTGTGGAACTATTGATAGCTCAGTGAGTACTATGAAAAGAAAATTCCAGGTGACTGGTTTGAATCTATTCATGATACTCACTGATAATCAATATACCACAAATGATGTCATTTGTGGTGTGTTCATTTTTCTGGCCCTGTTTATTGCAATGGAATGTCCCACAAAGACTTGGAGCAGGATTATCATCCCTTTTCCTGGTACCTATAAGAGCTAGCAGCGGAGGGTGAAAAAGGGGGTCTTCAGCGCGGCACATACCTATACCCTTTTCCAATGTCAGTGCCCCCCCCCCCCCCCCCCCCCGGATTGGAGGGTCCGGGGATTGACAGAATTTCGGTAACATCCAAAATATGTTAATGTTAGTATTTTTTCCATACATTTTACCGTTATTTGGTGAATGGTAACAGCACTACAAAAGCATACGGCCAGGCCAGCACCCGTGGAGGAGTGACTCGCCTGCCAGTTAGTTCAATTCTCGGGGGGCCTCAGACTCGGACCAAAACATGTAGTCCTCCTGTTGACCCCCTGCCCCAGTTCGGTGATCCATCACCAATGTAAGACCGTGAAAGTTACGGTTATTCAGGCTCTTTTTGTCTATTCTATAACCCTAACATCAGTATGGCATACAAAATTATACATTAACAGTTTGACATTTTATAGCTTTTACTTTGAGTTATTTTGTCTGAAAATTTGTAAAATGCCTTCAAAATTGAACTTCTAGAAAATGCCGTTTTAGTAAAAAAATTGAGAATAGATGGTTGAAATTGAAATGTTGAAAAACAGCGAAGGGCAGATTAAAAAAAAATCAAATGCACATAAAGCCGCGGCAATGCATGGAATCGAACTCGAATCTCATTGGTGCAAGTCGAGGGAACTACCACTGCGCCAACATGCTCCCAGCCCCGAGTAAGTTATTTCATGAATGTATATAAGGTCAAATATTAAACAGCTCACAGTAGTATGAAGACTTGTGCAAAGTTCACCCCACTGAAAACTACAGCACTCTTGTCTTGGCTAAATCGATAGCCTCGTTTTCACTTCACATAACCCTCTTCCACATAAATTCACCAATTAAGAATAACCTCTACAGAGAGTAAAAATATATGGTTAGCTTTGTGTACATGTCATAAGCGAGTCTGGACCAGGTCCTCTAATTTTCTAGTGAACCATGAGCCATTTTTGAAGGATCAGGAGTCATTTTCAAAAGGCTAGCAAGCAACAACAAAATGTGTTATTTAAATATGAATAGAGCTCAATTACCATTAATTTCATGGTCAGAAAAATATGTGGATATTTAAGGAGTTATAAGCATTTAAATTTTTTCTTTAACACAGGCTTTCAATAGAAAAAAAGAAACTTTAATTCCAAATAGATCCCTTAACCTACAGTTTGTAACCACAAAATGATATGACCTTAAAGTTTAGTTGATTAGAGACATTTTTTGAAAGAATCACCCTACCCCAACCCACCCCTACATGGTATGTGACCCCACTTCCAACGCGAACATCTGGACCTAAATTCCCCCTGGTCCCTCCACCCCCCTTGATACTTATCTTGTTCATGTTCATCAACAAAGTAAAATTCGAAATAGTGCTATTAGATATGTATCACTGTTAATGTCTCCCCTGATTTTAAAAGGATGAGCCTTTCTCCTCCCTAACTATCTGAACCGGGAGGGGTCTGTGAACCCAATTGACAGTCCATCAACTCTTGAATACCATGTGCTGGGGCTAAGGGATCTTTGCCATCTAGACAACAACACAGGCCAAAGGTTGATGACCTCTAGGCAGGGTAGGTGTGCAAGCACAGGAGATGTTTTGCTGAAAACATACTAAGGTCACTTCGCGATTTAATCGCTCCTATGACAAGTTTTACGCCACTTTCTAAAACCCGATACATCGATCAAGAAATCGCTCGACTGGAAACGACCGGTCGTGGCCACTTGATTTCATTTCAACTCGAAAGATCGGTCGTTCATGACGTAATGAACACCATACTTTTTCAACTAATGAGGGAGGTTATTTTGCCTCAAAATTAGCATAACCAATTAGCAGCCATTATCCAGGTTGTCGTCTGCATGACCCGGAAATACCTACGACTACCGGCGATCTAGTAGCTCGATGCGACCTATGGCGACCAAAGAGCTAGCGAGTACTAGTGCCGCGACCTGTTGCGACCAGCTAGTATGATTTGAGCATTAGACTCTCAATCCAATTAAGTTATTTTTTAAAGTTATTTTTTAAAGCTAATTTTTCAAAGTTAGTCTTTAAACTTAGTTTTTAAATAAAGTTATTTTTTAAAGTTATTTTTATTTAAAGTTATTTTTTAAAGTTATTTTAAGTTATTTTTTAAAGCTATTTTGTAAAGTTATTTTTTTAAATGAAGTTTTTAAAGTTAGTTTTTAAAGTTAGTTTTTTATAATTTTTTAAGGTTAGTTTTTAAAGTTACGTAAAGGTACGTTTTTCTGTCATGACTGACAGCTTGTGACTTTGGTGATGACATGCCACTTCCGTTGGTCAGCAGCCAATCGATAAATGACTGAAGTAGGATGCCCAAATAGAGTTTTTATTCTGTCAAACCATCTTGACCTTGGCCGGCCTGGTCCGCGTGCACCCTCAATATTGCCTTGCATGATCACCTTCTCTAGACAGTTTCCTTGGCGTCTGGCAATATGACCGAAATAAGAGAGAGTTTGGGAATTGATCTGCCCAAGTGGTCTCTGCACACCAACCTCCTGAAGCACACTTACATTGGTTCTCTTCATGACCCAAGTGCAAGGCTTAAGATAAGCAAACCGGTCTCACATGGAATCTCGGGACTCAGTACCAGTTCCCGATCATTCCGTGCCACCTCAAATACCAGAAGATTATCGTGAGGAAGAAGCTGTGAGTTCTATCTCTCTCGCTGAAACTACAACGAGAACATCTGGAAATAGAGTTGGAGAGGCGGAAGAAAGCAGAATTACAGGATCAGCTACATCTGACGGCGTCAAAACCATCGCGGAATATGTCAGCGGATGTAAACAACACCTTGAATTTGGAACCCGGAAGCAGATGTACTGGCCAAACTGCTCACGGATTGTAACATAGCATGCTCAACCAATGCACCTACAATTCCGCAGCCTACATATGAATTTATAGATCAGGACCCGCGATTGTTTCTTGGACCGCACAACAAAGGTGAGAAGGCTCGTCTTATTGTTGATTTTGTACCATCAATGAGTACTACTGAGGAAGAGGAAGTTGCGCTGGGGAAGAGGGTACTGTACAACGAATTCATACAACAAATTCATACAACAAATTCATACAACAAATTCATACGACATATGAATTTATAGATCAGGACCCGCGATTGTTTCTTGGACCGCACAACAAAGGTGAGAAGGCTTGTCTTATTGTTGATTTTGTACCATCAATGAGTACTACTGAGGAAGAGGAAGTTGCGCTGGGGAAGAGGGTACTGTTTACTGTAAGAAATGACGTCAGAAATTAAACCGGGGCAGTGAGTATTGGGGAACGCCGGTATTATGGCCCAGCTCCTCTCTGAGAGCAAATTAGAAGGTCCCGCTTTGATGCAGTATATTGGATATACTGCAAAGATTGGCGAATTCGCTTCGATTGATTAAGCTGTCATTTCAATCACTTATTAACGACGCAGTTGAATTGATCACCGAGTCTTCATTTTTAGCTAAAGTGGATCTCAAGAGCACTTATAGATCTATACTAAAAAAAAAGCTGATTATGCCGCTACTGGACTCCACTCGCCGACAGTTGCAGCAACTAGCGGGAAAACTTAATTGGTGTTCGCAGGTCATTCGCGGAGAATTTATCTCCGTCGTATTTTGGACCTGATAACAACATTAAAGAAGCCGAGTCACAAATTAATCTTGACAAAGGATTTTCAATGCGACATTTCATGGTGGATTCAGTTTTTGCGACAATTTAATGGAAAATCAATAATACCATTCCCATCAGCTGAAGCACCTGTGTTTATCGATGCTTGTAATACCGCTTTAGGGGTATTTTATGCTGGAGATTGGCAATATCTCCGCTTTGACTGTGACTGGCCTCAAGTATCTAATTTTACACATTAACTATAAGGAGGTATTATCCACTATTATCGCAGCAAGACGATGGGGCCACCTATGGATGGAACAACAGGTTATACTGTTTACGGACAGTACGTGTGCGATTATTAATAAAGGCACATCACATGCCGGAACTCTATGGTTATGAACTATATGTGAGAACTCTTCTTGATTGCTTCAGCGTTTAATTTTTCTGTTAAGGCAGTGCATATGCCAGGAAAAGTGTAACATTTTTGTTGATGCGATATCTCGCCTACATGAACCTGGTTATGTTATGTTATTTGAAACATTGTTACACGAATGGTCTCGTGCTCATGGATTTTATACTGATACATTTAATATGATAACTCATATGTCCATGTCTTCTTTTCATGCTCTTCATCCACAGATTGTAAAACCTCTGAAACGGAAAGATGATTGGATGAAGCGGTAATTCAGTATAGAGCACAAGCGTTCATAGTCCTCATGGGCACTCGAATGCCGTCTTCCCGTGGTTCTCGTGCGCATCTTGGGCGATTGGCGTTCAGATGCGTACAGAACTTATCTCAATCTTTCTCACACCTCTCGCATCAAGGCAATTAATAGATTTGAAAAGATGTCTACCTACTGGTTGAACATTGTTAACTTGACAGACGCTTTAAAAAAAACATGTTATCATCTATTGATTTTGGTAGATTGTTATACATTGTTGTGCATGTTTATTCATGTACTTTTTTTCTTCTTTCTACATACATGTACCTATTCTACCTCAAGCTTTGCTTTGGTGTTTTGAAGGTATTTCTTTCTTAAGTGCCTGTATTATTGTGGTGCACTTAATTAATAACTTTCTCCACTGATGACCAAAGTACTTGATTGTTCTCTTCTCATTTCTGTCTGTCTGCTGAGTCAGTTTAAAATGTATCCTCAATTAATGTAATTGCTTGAGGAATGTTTTAAATGTTTGCAGACCTATCTATTGGATTATCAGGGTCTTTTCCATACCCACTTACGTAGTTCACGGTGCGTTAAAAGTCAAGTGGGTTCGGGGTTATGCTACCTGCTTTGTCAAACTCACTGGGGAGGTCAGCATCGTTTTCGGATAGCTGTCGAGCGCATTGCTCTCAAATTTATCGGTCCCGCCCACCCGCGGGCGGGCCTTTTTTCAAGTGGAGATTTAGTGTAGGTAGATAGTTCTGGTGTGTGTGTGTGTGTGGGGGGGGGGGGGGGGGGGGGGGGGGGGGGGGGGTGGGGGTATTTCTTTCTTAAGTGCCTGTCTTATTGTGGTGCACTTAATTAATACATTTCTCCACTGATGACCAAAGTACAGGGTGAGTCAAAAAGATTGCAATAGTGGAAAGAAGCCATTTTGTTTTCGAAACCAAAATGAATTTTAAAACTTTTTAAACGTTGCAAGAATGATGTATTTAATCCTAACTCTATGTGCAAAAATTAAGTCGATCGCATTTTTCGTTTGTCTTTGGTGAGCCTCTTTGCTGCACAATCAAATTTACCTGTTTGTCCACGAGCACAGTGTTTTTCATTTGAAATGGCACACATTGCATTTTCATATTTGAATATCCCGCCAACAAAAAATGGAAAATGTCAGTTTTTTTAATTAAAATTTAGAACATTATACGCTTTCATAGCATGGGTATGATTACCTCCAGACGCGAGAAATTAATACAAGAAAGTTGTTTTAGCTGATGTCTCGTGTCTAGCGAGATATTATACATTTCATTTATTTCATTAAGGACTGCCAACCCAAGCTCAATTCATACACCACATGTTTTCATAAAACACAGTTAATTGGAAAAGGCGGAAAGGCAAGAGACCTAGATCAGGGCTCCTCCCTTTTTCCGCCTGTTCCTGGATTAGATAAACCCAAATAGAACCCCTTGCAAACGCAAACACAGTTAATAAAACACAGTTAATTGGATCCATCCTGCTATTGCAATGTATTGTACCGAAGCAAAATTTGCCTCGTGAAACCAGGAAGGCAATGTATGCCTACTTTGTATGGTGATGTCATCGACACTGATAGGTATACGGGTGATGAGCATTGCCCAAATGTTGTGCCGCAGGTCGGATACCCCAAGCCAAAAGCCTACAGGAGGAGAAACACGAGTAGGATGCCGAAGTATACATCATTCATGGCAGCCATTTCTTACTTCCAACTCCTGAAAATAAATAAAAATAGAACAGCAGAAGCAGATCCGGAATGTACATTCATAACCACAATTTTAATCAAAGCATATTAACTAGAAAGTGTCCCACCAAATTAATGAATACCATTAGCCAACAAATGAGCCATTAATAATACAATTAAACCATGTATGTAGAAGTAACCCGGCTGGAAAGGCAGATTATCCTCCCGAGCATTTCCCCGATGATCGACTTAGCAGATTATCCTATCAATAATCATCTAACAATAGCAATATGGAGATGAACATCCCACAACCAATACACGTCACCGTGATGATACACACACGGGCCGCCATGCAATCGCGCACGGATCAATGAACTTTTAATGTGTAGGAAGGTGTGGTAAATCAGACAAAGGATGTAAGGAGAGCATGACCCGGTAGTCGGAACATTAGTCGAAATTATAAACCCAGTATATTATTATCGTATTAGTATTTAAACAAATGCCACTAGCCATGCTAGCTGAAGGAACAACAAAAACCGTACCACCAGATCGTATCCCACTGGCTCGCAGATTACGGCAACAAGATATGGCAATGTGACCTGAAATGATGACCTTTGACCCACGATATAGACTACGGTTCCAGTCACACCTGAAACCAATTATTGAGAACATAACACAAATTAATTTTAATGTTAATCTCACCCACGCCAGTTTGACCAAGTCTTAATTTATTAACAAAATAATTATTTTACAAACGATCACAAACAAGTTTAAATCTAGTTCACGCCAGTTGGACCGAACCCTAATTATTACCAATCAATCATTAATTTGACATTATGAGCAAACACTTATAAAGATCCATCGTCACTCACCCATCACTAAAGGCTAGCGCTATGAACATATACAAAGAGAAAAACACGAAATGCATTTATACCATGGAATTAATGATGGGAAACAGGGACGGGTTTAATGACAACTGTACTGTGAATAACACTGTGAAAGTACTGTGAAAAACAGTTGAGTCCCACAACACGCGTCTGATTTAATGCCACCATTTACTATGAATAAAACCTGCACTCACGGCACGCATCGCTAATCAAACCAAGTACGCTAGCTCAATGCAAGTGATGCAACCGCGCGTAACAAACAGAGGATGAGGGGCGAGCTATCATATAATTATTATATAATACCAAGTATAAAAACCCTACAAAACAAATTATGCAAACACACCCCTGGTCAAAAACTTTGATTGACACATACCGATAATTATCTATCCTGCCACGACGAGCACCATTCAATCACAATGTACTATGATTAACCTATGAATGAAAGACCAATTGAAGGAATAAAACCGCGAGGGTTCCCACCAATCGAGTAACAAAAGCCCTACACTCAGTTGCAATGACATATTGACGTAACCTAATTTGAACTGAATTGAACGCGTTCACGCCCTTTGTCAATGGAATGAGCCACGCCCGTATTAAAAACAGCATTCGTAAAGCAAACTACCTATAAATACATTGCATAAAATAGCAACAACAACGAAGAGCTTGATACGACGTTGCCATGGTTATTTCAGGTGAATCAATGAAAACATCCAATCAACGTGCTAGGTATTAGCCCCGGAATGAACCTGCCCACTAATCACACCCCACTTGATAACACGGTGTCTACCCGCCGAAAAGACAAACCAAAAACATAATTTATGTTACCGTATTTAAATACGCATTACTAAATAAACGACGCCTACAGATGCATAAAAACCAATCACCATTTATATAGCGGCCTAAACCTCAATATAATATTACTCATGATATAACAATTAATAACAATTTAACTATAAACTAAATTCTCACCGTTATTGAGCCCTGATCTGCTCTGGCCTCCCGTACCGAGAGTCACGTAAAGATAGGCATTCCTCCGCCGCTTGGATCAATTAAATCCCCATGCAAACTCACGGTATGAAACTGGTTGGAAACCCATTTTATGTCCAGGAACATACTGTTTACGATATTATCGGCAGTACATAGTTATGATAGATAGTATAGAAGGCAACAGAAGAGGCCACACACGCAAACGGGAAAATTCAATTTTTGTGTGACAATTATTAGTATAAACCTCTCGCCTTGTAGACACGAAATACAATGAGACTGAATAAACCAGCAAGGCATCGCGAAAACAACAAAGGGGGCTTGCCGTCAAACCAGAAACCAATCGTGCGTGATCGTGCGTGGGATTGGCTAACGGAACAGGACTAGTCCATTTCTAGCGCGGGCGGTAAATTGGAAATTCTCTCAACGGGCTCAATAATTTCTGATTATAATTGATTATGCTAACTCACATGTAAACAAGAAAGGATGCATCAAATTCCAATAACATCACAAATGAACTCAAGTTTCCAAATTTGAATGAGAGGCACATTTTGCGATCTGATGCATATTTTGGGTATCTCATGGACAAACGTGTGAAATGGGTGCACTGGTCAAAAGGTTCACCAAAGGCAAACCGAAAATGATATTGACTTCATTTCTTCACACAAAGTTAGGATTAAATACATCATTCTTGCAACGTTTAAACAGTTTTAAAATTCATTTTGGTTTTGAAAACAAAATGGCTTCTTTCCACTATTGCAGTCTTTTTGACTCACCCTGTACTTGTTTGTTCTCATCTCGTTTCTGTCCGTCTGCTGAGTCAGTTTAAAATTATTTATTTATTTAAATTTAGTTTCATCAAACTTGGGACACCCAAATCTAGTCAAATCTAGTTGTCTCGTCTGATACCGTTTGAGCTGTGGTCTTTAGTGGTGGGAATGGGAATTATACCAAACATGTCATATTTTTGCGAGAAATAATTCATATTGGGAATTATACCAAACATGTCATATTTTTGCCAGAAATAATTCATATTTTCAATACAGATTTCATCTTCATTTGCAACTTTTGGATTTGACAAACCCACACATATTATTCAGAATATATCAGTCTTAAAAATAAAGAATGTTTTTGGTTAAATTACCTATATGTACACCAAAATTATTAAATGATTTGTGTGCACACGTGCGAGGGCGTCGAATTAGACGTTGTTTACAGGATGTGTGTTCCGATATGGCTACATTGCATGGCATGTTTACGTGCTAAAATGGGCTCGGCAATAGTCGTGATAGGAATGGCAATACATTTTTAATACACAGTAAAAACATGTTAGTTGTAGCAAGTAAATTTCAATTAGATTTTAGTTGATTTAGGTATGTTTGAGCATAGTTATGGAGGCAAGTCCAGGCGACAGAGTACCAAAATTTGCTGGCGCCTTGTCATGTATTTGAAAGAAATACCATGCGCAAAAACCCGTGAACCAGGGGGTAAAAAGCGCCCTGCGCCTGCTTACTTGGAGGCATGTGTTTATAACCCATGTTCTATGCACCAATTCAATATAACGGCATAGCCACGTATTCTTAAATTTCACTGAGTAGATTGTGACTTGTCTCAATTTATCAATTCGTCTGAAATCTGATACATGCAACAAACAATGAATTTATGGAGAAGAACTATGTAATGCACACATGAAACATCATTAATAATGCAAATAATTAATAGTTTGTTCAAAGAAGATGACATTTCTGGGATATAATGACTTCACTGCGCGAATACTTTTGAGTGCCAGTGTATAATAATGTTATTAGATATTATAATTAATTAATTAATTATATGCGTTTTATCTCACTGTATGAAAAATAATCCACGCATATGAGACACGCTAAGATGCATAATGCACTCAATGTGAGCCCTATATAATGTTGATCCATGCTCTTCCACTATTAATTGCCGCTGTACAAAGAAGCTCGCCAATTAACTGAACTATAGTAGAGGGTGAAATTTCTGGGTTTTTTTGTGGATTACACTCATTCAATAAACTGTGATTTTTTAAAATTAATATTTGATTAACTCAGTCATAAAACCGATGTTAACATAGTTAGGCTAACATTTTTAAAAAGCCCCACCCATAGAATTAACCCATTGGGGTTGTAATCAGTGGCGTACCGACCGGGGGGCAGGGGGGGTGCAAGTTTCCCCCCTGGCTCCAAATACCGGGACGCTAAATTCGGAATACCGGAACGCTAAATTTGCATAAGAAAAAAAAATATGGCCAAGGCCAAAAACAAAAACACTGACGATTGTGCATTATTTGTTGACTATTGTGCTTTTTGCACTGCAAAATTTTGCGACCGTGCGAAATATTGTGACCTTGCAATTTTTTTTGGCCATGCGAAATTTTGTGACCCTACCCTACTCAACCAAGCCAAAGAGATATACCACCTTTTAGTGATTAAAATGACCAACAAAATCGACGCACAACCTCAAATATGTGTAATAAGACTCAAACAGTTTGTAGATACATGTTCAAGAATCTGACCCACCTGGCGAGATCAATGAAACAATGTTCCGTGACAAGTTTCGTAATTGATTTTACTTATTTGATGGTGCCAGTGTTAGATAACATTCTTGCATGTGAAAGGGGGTATAAAGGGGAGATAGCTCGGAATGTTTTTAGTTTTCTTCTTTGTCCTTAAAAGTTGGTAAAAAACTTTAAAACATGTCCCTCATCGAAATGTTAACTCAAGAATGTAACTATACTTCCCAGAACTTTTTTCCACACATTTTTTTAATTATTTAATAGATACATGTGTCATCTATCATCATAACATAAAAAAACCCTGAAAATTATTCATAAACATAAAAATATGGTAAGGTCATCTTCTACTTATGTCCGCTCGTGACACATTTTGTTTTCAGCCCCTTGGCAATAATGAACCGCTCCAAAAAATAAAACGCATTTTATGCTTTAAAAAATACAGTTTCAGTTAGCCAAGATGTTGTTCAACATAATGAGGTACGATTCAATTTCAATATCAGAAATTTATTTATTCACACCTATGTTAACCTTAAACCGATCAGCCTCATATGTAAAACATACGGGACTTTATCATGTCTATGTTATGATTTTATTCTAAAGGAAACAAGGTCTCTTTTAGGGACATTTCAACAATAAGCACAATATTGTTTTATCTTCTTGCGTTATGTGCATTTATTAGAAAAACCTATTATTACCCCTTCCACCACATCCATAGAAATAAATAATATGTGTCGCTCGCAGTGAAATGATCTCGTGTCAACAAATCATAGATACAAAAAGGTTACAATGTAATTCTGGAACTGTGGTTGCATGTCGAGGCTATTCACAGTATGCCAACAGGCTACACGGAGAATCGATTGGCGAAACAGTAAGCCACGAATATGTCAAAGACCTTTATATTAAAATAATGGCATACTGTTGAAAATCGACTTTCCCATAATATTTTTGACTTCTGATTGAAAAAATTCCATGGATTACTGTTATCGCCTATCCAAATATGTTGTCAAAATGAATTATAATGCAATGCATTAACAACAACGTCTAACCATTATCTATTTATCCATAATAGTCCTGATATTCTTTAAAACGTTGTAAAGTGGTATGTTCCCTCGACCGGTTTAGCGCGCTGTTGTCTTACAAACAATCTTGTAGGTAAACCAAATGTTGTAGGTTCGAGCCTGACATCGGTCTATGTTTTGAATATTTTAAACTTAAATCCATTTCCCTGTACACTTTTTAAAAGGCCAGAGAACTCTATATGAGTGCGTTTAATACAAATGGTGTAGTTTGTTTTCACATTCTTTGTATAAATTAAAAGAATAAATTAAAATAGTTAAATACTAATACGAGAGTGTGTGCGCCGATTGATTTAACTTGTTGGGACTCCCCAAAGCAACCAGAATATTTCCCCCATTGAGACACATGCGAGTATTTTCCAGCATGTTTGGATGGTATTATATGTTATCAAGAAACCATTTGAATCTAAATAACTGGCAATATCCATTATTTCTTAAAGCATAACATTTTTAAGTTGTTGGGCACGTGACCAATTACATGACCTATCTATCCTCCAAATCTGGTAGAGAAACCTTTATTGGATCACAATTTATGTCCAAAAAACAGAAAACATGATTTTTTAACAAATGATTCAGACAATCACGGTCATAATTAGTTGGAACATCCTGGTAATAATTACTCTTTTATGTGTTCCCGTTTTCGCAAAATTTACACTATTGAAACATTGCTGACTTTGAAGGAAAGCTTGAAGCCTTTCCTCAACATGGATAACTCCCCCTACCCCACTGGGCAATTTTGACCCCTTCCAGTATCCCGTAACCCAAAATTCGTGTTTCAACATTGATTCAGGGGGAGAGGGGGAGTTTTCTGCCCCTCCTGCCCCCCCCCCCCCCCCCCCCCCCGCTGGCTACGCTACTGCTCCTGATCCACCTTCTTTCCGGAGTGACGATCATGCTTCTCCTTCTCCCTCTCCTGTTCGGCCAGCTTCCCTTCACCCCTCCGCTTATCCTGTTCGCGCCGCAACCTCAGCTCTTCCCTACAACGAGCCTCGTCCTCTCTTTTTGGTGCCACTTTTCCTCACTTATCTTCTCCTTTCTTTCTTACGCTCTTCATTTTGCCTCAACTTCTCTTCCTGCTCACGTTGTTGCTCCTCTCTCACCTGCCTCACTCCCTCCCAAAACTCATCAACCACTCTAATCATCTCGTCTCTCTTCCGACACTCCTTCTCTCCTCGCATCCGGGATCGCATCCGAAGCTCCTCCTCCACCCTAGCCGTTTCTTTCTTGCGACTCTCCTCTTGCAACATAATTCTTTCTACATCCTTCCGACTCTCCTCAACCCTAACCTTCTCTCTCTCGAAACGCTCCTTTTCCGCTTTAACTCTTTTAACATCCTTCTTACGTTATTCCTCCAGCCTAACCGTCTCCTTTGCAAGACGCTCCTTCCCCCCATTTTATCTCTTCCTTTCGTTTCCTATGCTCCTCATCCTCTCGTGCCTTCTCCACTCTGATCTCCTCTTTCCTCTCCTATGCGCATCGTCCTCTTGTGCCTTTGCTATGCTCTGACGAGATTGTTCCTCTCTCACCAATCTCACATTCTTCTAAAACTTGTGCTCCTTCCTTCCCCGCTTTAACCTTCTCTCTTTCCAGATATCCTTCTCCACTCTAACCTTCTCCTTTTCCAGACGCTCCTCTCCACCTTAATCTTCTCTCCTTCCAGCCGTTCCTTCTCTTCTCTTACCTCCTTTTCAAGTCGCTCCTTTTCCACCTTAATCTTCTCTCGTTCCAGTCGTTCCTTCTCTACTCTAACTCTTTCCTCTTGCTTCGTACGTCCCTCTTCCATCCTAACCTTCTCCTTTTCTGACGCTCCTCATCTGCTTGAAGCTTCTGACCTCTCTTCTGACTTACTCCCACTGCTTCCTCCCTCGCGCCATTCTGAATGCTTCTTATTTCTGACCTCCTAACCCACGCCGCTCTCTTAGCAACCAACATCTCATGTTTAGCTCGTAAGGCCGGGCATGCTCGTTTCCAACGGCAACAATTATTATTGGATTATCACAGGCTGATACCTCTCCAAACCATTCTGACCTCCCCAAGTCCGACCAATATCGCCCCACCTGAACACTGCTCACTGCACTACTACCACTCTCGCCAGTGATTACAGCCGGACCTCCGCCTTCTGTTTCTGAAACCCCGTCAAAGGCACAGGACTAGCACGACTACCCTTCGACACATCTCCGGCTTCCACTAGCCGTTCTTCCTCATCGCCCTCCTTCGTCTGTTTCTGTCCTCACTGATATTCTATCTTCTCAAACGCACTACCTCGCTCAACTCGCTCTGCATAAGCTCCTCGCTCCCGTAACCCTTTTCGTCTCACCCATCGTAACACGCAACGCTTCCGTCACTTGACCAAGTAATTCCATGGCTTTCTCCTCCTGCGTCGTAGCCAACGCCCGTCTCGTACCCAATTCGTCACACAACTTCTCGTACCGTACTTCTGTTTCTGCTCACTCTCTACGTTCCTTAACAGTTGAGACCTATCATCGAGATCTGCTTGTTTCCTCTCATACTTGCGTTCTTCGACATTACTTCTTCATGAACCTCCTCATTCCTCTTCTCCCCTTCCTCCACAACTTCCTCCCGATTGGACAACTCTTTCAGTTGCTGTTTCTTATTCTCTACCCTTCTCACCACTTCTGTCCCATTCTCCTGACCAACCAACAACCGTATCCGTTGCCCCAAATCGAACTCGCTTTCTTTCACCATCGACTCTCTCCGACCCAACTCTTCACACCACTTCTGTCCCTCGGCCTCCAATCGACCCGAAGCATCTTCACCGCCTCCTTTTCAGCCACGAGTTCTGTTTTCCTTCGTTGAAATTCCGCCACCGAACGCAACCGTTCAGCCTCCACTACTCTTTGAAGCAACTCCTCAACCAATGTCCTACACATCAATCTAACCTCCCCATATAATAATATCACCCTCCCGTCGGTCATACTCTTTCGAATCCAGCTGTTTCCTCATCTCCACCTCATTCTGCTGTTGCTCTACCAAAGTTTCCCGTCGCACCAATTCATTCCCTCTCCACCTCAAATCTTCCTCCAACTCTACCAAACCTCCCCTGTTAAAAGTCAAAACCAACTGTTCCTTCTGATACAGGGCTAGACTCCTCTTTAACAACTCACCTTCTATCTTAACTCTTTTTATTTTCCAACTCTTCTTCTCCTCTTCCCAGACCTCTTTTTCGCTCACCTAGGTAGACAATTGTGCTTCCCTGTCCACCAAAGTATTCTTCTCATGTGCTTTTGTCTCTTTCCACTCCCCCTGTTCCTTCTCCAATACCTTCAACCTTTCGTCACAACTCAACTTAAAAACTCTTGCTTTCTCTGCCAGCAGGGTAGCGTGTTCATTCTTCTTAATTCGCTGTTGAAAGTTAACTGCGCTTGATCTACTATCAACTTTTCCAGCAATTCTTCCTGCTCAAATTCTCTAGCCTCCAACACCTCTTCCCGATCCGCTAAATCATCGTCTTTCTCCTGCCATTCCCTTTCACGAGACTCCTGGTCAATTTCACACCACCGTTTATCATTCATCTCATCCAAAACCTCTTGTGATTCTAAATATACTATTCGTTCCTCATACCTTTCTGCTTCCAACCATGCATACTTCTTTTTCAGCTCCGATAGCTGTCTCCTAAGCTGCTTCATCTCCACCAACTCGGTGTTGTCTGTGACACGTGATCCTAACCCAGAATCATC
Organism: Ophiura sarsii; assembly: GCA_035610835.1. NCBI lineage: Eukaryota > Metazoa > Echinodermata > Ophiuroidea > Amphilepidida > Ophiuridae > Ophiura > Ophiura sarsii. Next base: position 27,551,355 of record CM069456.1, read on the forward strand.
ACTACAGTGACTCCCCTCGCTATCAGCATAGCCAGCACTAACTAAACCGCCAGTCAAACTAACTTTTGTCTCTGGGCCCAGCAACAACCCGTCACCAACCTCACTACTATTCTCTACAGTTCTCCAATACTCTGTTTCACCGCTGGAATATCCACCAGCACTACCAGCCTCCTCAAAGCTACCCCTCTTATCACTACCTCTACTGTTAGCGACCACCGCGTCATCACTGTTATCCCCTCTGTGTCGACCTCCACTTTCGCTACCATCACATTCAATTCAATTCAATTCAATTTATTATAAAATAACATCGTGGCCAAAGGCCAAATTGCTCATTTTTTACAATATAAAAACATATAATATTATCATCAAAAATACATATAAATACATGATAAAACAGCGATAACATATAAAATACATAATTATGATTGCAAATCCCCACAAAAAAATTATTTAATCCCTTAAGAATCCAAACACACACATTTTACAAGCAAATGAAACAAAACATCCTCACACCACAAGTGTACACTCACCCCACACATAACCCCACCACACAACTTGACAACACATGTATCCACTAAGCATGCACTCATACACAAACTCACAAGCCCACTACCAAACAACATTGCACATGAAAAGTACTATTAGTATTAGCCCCCCCCCCCCCCCCACCCCCCACCAATATGATATTGACCTAATATTGCACATTATCAAATAATCACAAAATGTAAATGAATTACAGTACATAATCTGCATTGCGTAATCTTCTGCCATGAACTTCAAATCTGGTGTGGGGAAGGAGATGTTTTGTTCTTATATTGTCGGCCAGGCCTGATGCAAATTTAAGACACTGATTTGTTCTTATCTACAAGCAAGGGATTCAAGTTGACAAGCAGACAAAGCATCATCATAAGATGAGTAATCACGGCCAAGGATGGTTTTACATGCCCTTTTCTGAATTCTTTCAATTTCACACCTTTGTTTTGCTGTAATACTTGAGTGCCAAATAGGGGCAGCATATTCAAGTACCGGTCTGAGATAACTTTTGAAGACTACATTTAATTCGCTCTTATCAAAACCAAACTTTTTCAGTGAATGAAGCATAAACAGGGGTTGGTTAGCTTTCACAAGTATGTTGCTAACCTGCGTGTCCCATTTTAAATCATTCTGAAGCCAAAAGCCAAGCACTTTTGCATTATCAACAAAAGGGAGGGACTCACTGCCAATTTTCAGCTCAGAAGTATAGGCTTAGATTTGCCAACATTAATTTGCAGAGCCTGACACTTGGTGGGATTAAGTTTCAAACAGTTTGTTTCAGACCAATCCTTGAAATTATTCAAGTCATCTTGAAGGTTACCAATGACTTTCACATTGTGATTTTCTGCAAATGTTAAGTCGTCAACATATTTCCAATACTCTGTACTTGCATCAATTAGAAGCTGCATCATTAATTAAAATTTGAAAACCAAGGGGCCCAAGTTTAGTGCCTTGGGAAACGCCCCCATTGATATAAACATAATCTGAAAGTGTGTCATTGTATTTCACACATTGTTGTCTATTGTTCAAAAAGTCACAAATCAAAGGAACTATGGTTCTACGCACGCCAATACCTATGATCTTTTCAATAAGCAAGGTGTGATAAATAAGATCGAAAACTTTTAAAAAGTCAGTTAGGACCACTGTGCCCACATTGTGAATTTTATCAGCACCCTGATGTAAATAATGAACACGATTAAGTAAATAGTGGTTTGTGGACACCCCAGACACATTGCCAAACTGTCTCACATCTATCAATCTCTCAATATCTTCTAAAATCCATTTACAGATAAAACCTTCAGCAACTTTGGAGAAGATGGATGTAAAAGACAAATGCCTAAGTTTTCCAATGTTTGCGGGGCTTGTTTTTGGTATTGGTACAACAATAGCCTTTTTCCACTGATGGGGCACAACACCTTCACTAAAAGAACTGTTTAAAATATTCGTGAGTTGGATGCTCAGCTCATATGCAAATTCTTTAACCAGCTGTGGCTTTATGCCATCTGGGCCACTAGCTTTTGAAGGATTGATCTTTTTTAGTTCAGAGTAGACCTCCCAAGAATATAAATGAGGTGCAGCTGCTGCCGGCAAAAATGCGGGGAGCTTCTTTCTGTCCAAAGGCTCAATTTGTGCAGAGACCTCTGCAAACATGGCTTTAATAGCATTGGCCTTACCTGTGCAATCACCCTTATTAATTCCTGGGACATCTAATCTGAGTTCAGACTTCTTTTTATTTGTCACAACTCTTATCTGCTGGTGCCACTTACGGGGGTCAGTTTGTTGCAGAACTCTTATTCTATCAGCATGATAATATTTTTTGGCTTTCTCAATTTCCCTTTTGACAACATTATGTAATCTACGCCATACTTGTTGATCAGATTCAAATGCTCTTTGTCGTGCAGCAATTAAGTTCTTAATATGAGATGTTAACCAAGGTTTGTCATTACAATGAACCTTTTTCACTTTTATGGGGAAACAAGCATCGGTGGCAGAATCAAGCATTTCATAGAAAACATCAATTTTGTTCTGTGTTCCTTGACAATGTAAAATGTCATGCCAGTCTTGGTCTTGTATCCATCTACCAAACATTTTAATACCTGAATCAGTGATGGGGCGACCAGCATGATATTTAATATAATATAATAATAACATCCATGTCGACCTCCACCACCACCATTACTGCAACCACTACCACCCCGTGTCCCTGCCTTTTCCCCCATCACCGGCTTACCCTCCCCATCTATTTCCCATGTCTGCCGTACCGACCTCGGTGGCGAACCACTACCACCCATCCACCCCGTCTGATCTACCAGCATCAACGGTGCACCACTACCACCCTTCCTCCTCATCTGCTCCACCGGTATCGGTGGTGCACTACCGTCATCCTCGCACCCCGTCTGCCCAATCTGCATAGGCTGTCTATCACCATTCATCAACCCTGTATGCCCTACCGACATCGACGTCCTATCATCATCAACAACCGGTCTAATATGTTCCCCCAGCTTACCACCACCAACCACTCGACTCCCCTGCCCAACCGTCATACCGGCCTACCACCAGTCCCATCGACTCACCCGTCATAACCGGCCTACTATCACCGATCACCTGTCCCGTATGCTTCCCCGTCATCGACGGCACACCATCACCAATCACCTCTCCCGGTCTCATTGGCCTACCACTACCAACCACTCGGTGCCTCTGCTCACCCGTCATCAACGGCACACCATCACCAATTACCTGTCCCGTATGCTTCCCGTCATTGACGGCACACCATCACCAACTTCTTGTCTCGTCACATCATCCATCCTCATCGGCATGCCACCACCGGGCACTTGGTGCCTCTGCTCTCCCGTCACATCATCCCTTCTCATAGGCATACAACCATCATCAGCTACTTATCCCGTCACATCATCCATCCTCATCGGCACGCTACTGCCAGGCACTCGTCCCATCACATCATCCATTCTCGTCGGCACGCTACTGCCGGGCACTTGGTGCCTCTGCCCTCCCGTCACATCATCCATCCTCATCGGCACGCTATTGCCGGGTATTTGTCTCATCACATCATCCATCCTCATAGGCACGCTACTGCCTGGCACTCGTTCCATCACATCATTTGTCCTCATCGGCATACCACTTTCAGCTACACGATGCCTCATCTTTCGGCATGCTACTGCCGCTTACTCGATGCCTCTTCTTTGACCGAATCATTCTCATCCCGAAGCCGAGTCCGTCGCCGTCAACAGTCTACCGTCAACGTCCGTTAAAATGTATATAGTCAAAGCCAAAAATTTGTCGTTAACAAAAAATGAAAATCCCACATCTGACACCACTTGTCGCGGGCGGGAGCGAGAGCACTTGATAGCCAAGTGTGCAGAGAATTTATCAGATCTGACATCACCAAATTTTGCGCGTGGGGAGGGTTTAATTTGGAAACCTATCATCTTTTATTTATAAGCCACGTGGGCTCGTCTGCAGGGCAGAACCTGCGCTTTCTACTCATTAACGAGCAAAACAATGACACTGGACGACTACTAAGGTTCACAGTTTATTTTCACTCTCCTTCTTACAGCATATGCTTCAAAATATATCACAACGTCGGGTTTATTTAAAATATCCAAAAGGTTACAACTTCGAACAATAACTTTATAATTATTAAGGTTGGGTCAAGGGTCTAAGTCTCAACTGTCCTCGGTCAAATATTTTACAACAGTCCGTCTTCAACTACTACCTCCACTACCACCTCCACCTCCACCTCAACATCAACCTTATAACAACACAGTAAACACCTATGGATCATGCTCACCACAAGATGAGTCGTCCAACTCCACTCTGCTATCAACCAATGTTCTGCTGTATACCGATTTCCTATAAAACAAGTGATTCTTGGTGGATTTAACAATTATATCCTGAGTGTATCTCTTGGTTTGTTCTCCTCTCAATTCCGGTCAACCCGATGTGGTATGTCCTTGTGGAAAATTACCAGAATAGACGCTAAAACCAACGCTCGCGATTGGCTCAGAGCGGTCAGGTGACTGCCGCGCAGCAGTGATAAGTCCATAAAGGAGTGAACAGGCAAAATAACAGGTGTACGGGCGTTCCCCCACGCGAATGGGTATCTCAAAAGAACAGGCCTACGGGCACTCACCCCGTATGATACGGTATTCACCCCGTTTGATATGGTTAATAGTAAATATGGTCAAATCTCATAATAAAAGCGATTCCTGCTACAGTATCTACAAAGCCTGTCTGCCCCCCAAAATGGTTAAAAACTGAGCAAGCTGATAATTTTGTAAATATGTGACCCAACATGAGTAAATGAGGCGGAATGTGGCAGTAGCTAATTTGATTTAAGAGCACAAAGTTGGATAAGGTAGAAATAAGTCAAATTTAGAACAAGTCTTATTTGTGATCTTTGCTACATCTAGTATCTAACCAAACACTCAAATTCATGAAAGTAAAGAATTTAACTACATTTTCAGGTATTTAATTTTCATTTACTCCATTGATTTGTTAACAAAACCAAAACTGTAATTGCCCATAACTTGAAAATTTGTATTGAATGTTTCGAGACAAAGACATTTTCAATCATCTGTAACTTTGGTTTGGAATGTGATTATGACATTGACTTTGGTACCAAAAAGTCCCTTAAAGGCATATTATGTGATCTTTTCCAGAGAGCGCCCTCTATTCATGATTTGTTTTTAGAAAGTAGATTTTCTTGCAGATTTACATTTCTGATCATAAATCGTACATACATTCCAAGTTACAGAGCGATACGATTCCTAATTACCTCAAAATCATGGTTTTAGAGTGAATTTAGAGTGAAAATATAAACTGTCGTGTTATCCCGACAATTTATTTTCACTCTAAAACCATGATTTTGAAGTAATTAAGAATCGTATCGCCCTGTAACTTGGAATGTATGTACGATTTATGATCAGAATTGTAAATCTGCAAGAAAATCTGCTTTCAATTTTTTTTTTTATGTTGAGGGCGTTCCCTGGAAAGACCTCATAATATACCTTTAACATCAATAACTCAATATTCATATTTACCTCATTGTGCCTCATTTACTCGTGTTGGGTCACATATTGTAACAAATTTCCTCTCGATATTTTATGGTTAGAAATTGTATGTATTTGTTCTTTCACTGGATTAATTTCCTAAATATTCCACTATTTGAGATGCACAATGTGTATGCGAGGTATGTCAGAAACCATTTACCCAATTTATGGGAAAAATACCAATATTTTTTCTTCTTCTATTTTAGCGGCCACAGAATGGAAATTTCTTTCTTTTTTTCTTTTTTGCAACAACATAACACATTACAACCACAGAACTTACAAAAATACAAATACAGAGTACAGATGCATTTAGTATAAACCTCATTATAATAAATCAACAAGCATTTACATGATCATAAAGAAACCCTGTATTCCATGTGAAATTAAATCCACTATCTAAATACTATTTGTGGCGATTCTGTCTGTCCAATGACTCTGAGTGTAGATTCCTGCCCATCTGTCCGTGCAATCGCTATGTGCAGGAATCTTCGCCCCACGTAGCAACCAGTGCCACGCAACAGTCACGAGTGTGTCACGCACGGCTCGCGATTATTTTGTTCGTACATCATTTTAACCAAATTTATTTATTTCGTTTTAATACGAAATAAAGCGAAATTCACTACCGTAATTAAAATGATTTTTTTACATTTTTAAACAAATGAACTGATTTTGGTTAAATGTACGAAAAAAATAATCGCGCACGGCTCGCTACCGAAATTTTAATTTTCTTTAACCCCAGTAGCTACTATTTGGACTGAAATTGTGGCTTACGGAGTGAGTGATGACATACGGTCTTCACCCAAAATATTTTCATTATGGACATAGCTACATTCCTGTATCCACAACAAAGATCTCCCCTCTACTGCTTCGAACCTCATCCAACCGGATCCTAAATGTGCATGATTCTACATGCTCCCCAAGATACACAAGCTGAATAATCCTGGTCGTCCAGTTGTATCGACATGCAGTTGTCCAACAGAACAAATAAGTAAATATCTCGACAACGTTCTGTCGCCTATCGTCAGGACCCTGCCGACTTATATCAAAGACTCCACACACGCCCTCGAGATATTCAAGGAATTTCGATTCACCGGTGATCCCGCCGTACCACGCCACATCTTCACTCTAGATGTTAAGTCTTTGTACACGTCTATCCCTATACATGATGGCCTGGTCGCCCTGCGACAACACCTTGATCGACACAATCCTTCGAAGTGCAGCACCGACACTCTTATACGCCTGGCTGAACTCGTTCTAACCACATCTTCATTTGGATTCAACGAAGAATACTATAACCAGGTCAAAGGAGTCGCCATGGGCACCAGACTGGGTTGCAGCTTTGCATGCCTATTTGTTGGTTATCTGGAACAACAGATCCTCTCCTCATATAACGGTCGCAAACCCGACTTCTTTTATCGGTATATCGACGACTGTATCGGGGCAGCCACCTGTTCTGTTACAGAGATTGAAGCATTTGTTACACATGCCAACAACTGCCACCCGGCCATAGAATTTACATACGAGATAGCTACACAGAATCTGCCGTTTTTGGACATCCTCCTATCCATTGACGACGATCGCATCCGTACCAACATATTCTACAAACCTACAGACTCCCATAGTTATCTGCAATACAACTCTTCTCACCCTCCAGCGTGCAAGAACGGTATTCCATATTCACAACTACTTCGTCTCCGGCGACTCTGTGACTCCGATGCAGACAGAACAACGCAACCACTATGGCATCATTCTTTACAGATCGCGGATACCCTGAATCCGCCACCAATGCTGCTATCCGCCGCACCGCTAATATGACCAAGGACGAGGCAATGACACCTAAACCCCGCACTTCAGTCGAACGCGTCCCTCTGGTACTCACTTACCATCCCATCAACACACGAGTCTCCAAAATGATTATGAGAAATGTGCATATCCTTAACGCGGACGACGCTACATCCAGAATATTTCCATCACCCCTCTTTGCGCATATCGCAGGGACAAGAACTTGAAGGACACGTTGGTAGTTGCCAACATTATCACCAAGACGAGCCGCCCAGGCCCGGTTCAACTACTGCATGCGGAAGACCCAGATGCAACACATGTAAACATGTTACCTCACGAGATAGCATCAAAGGACCCAGCGGTGAACAAAAGGTTTCCTATGAGTTCACGTGCACCACCAAGAACTTGGTTTATGCCATTATATGTACAAGATGCAACCTGTTGTAT
>CM069456.1:27559283-27588318 GCA_035610835.1 Ophiura sarsii
CAGAAAATGGTTACAAAACATGCTTCTTTCTTTTGGATCGCCCCCATTCCATGTCAATGGAATTTTTATTATTCCTACATGTCGTTGTATGTAAGTCCTAAAAAATCATGGTACCATACAGACACATGTGGCTGAATTGGAATCACCAATTGATATACTTAATTTTCATTTCTCAATTTTTTGGCCAGACATACCGTATTTAATTTCCCAATGTATCTTTATAGCAATGTAGGCCTATATACTTACTGCTGTTCGTATGCCATGCAGAAATTCGTTTTGGGGGTACCGTTCTCTATTTGGACATTCAACCAGTTGCTGTCACATTTTAAACGGTGAATCTGTGCCTTCAATGATCCTTACCATACATACGGGCATTATGTAACTGGTAGCAATGTATTGGCCATTTTGTTTGTTTGTTTGTTTGTTTACACGGTGGTCGCATGGACACACACTTGGGTCCTGATTTTAATGCCCATTTTAATGGAAAGCAGAAACGTTTGACTATTCTGTGGTCATTAATCACTTGCCATGCTTGAATCACAATATCTCTCCCAATTCATATCATAAACCAATATTTTGTTTTCCAATGGACAATGGACAGCTTACACTAACAGCAATGGATACTATACCAGTATGTCATTAAAATGTCACCGAAGACATTTCAAGCATTTCATGGCCACATTCAGCATTTGGTGGTCAACATAGTTATTTCAAGATACCCATGATTAGTTATATGGTGCCTAAATATTAATATTATACTGTAATAACGATATAATCCATTTTCAAAAAACCTCGTCTTACAGAAGATAGGTATGACAAATAAAGAAGCTTTGTTTCAGCCATTTAATGTCCAATTTGACATATCGGCGGCCATTATGGAAGCTAAAGGATCCTCAAGAATGTCTCAAATGTGTGTCTCCTTTCAGGCATTCCGAGCATAGGCATTGAAACTGCATAATTTAGTGTATGGAATTTAATACACGCGTTATTTATGTATTTTGGTGATTATGGCGGCCATTTTGGAGGCCATCTTGAATTTGAAGATTGTTATCAAGATGGGATATACGGTATTATTTATTTAAATGTACGTCGTAAACACGACATTTCATCCCTCATATGACCGAGATGGTTGATACACTATGCGTCATTCATTTTCCAACATTTCATGTAGTGATATACACGCGTATTTTTTTATATGTTGAAGATTAGTATGTATAGATTGCATTAATATATGAATTTTTAAAATTGGTTACTTGACGTAAAATAATTCCCGTTTTTAATTTGACACATAATTTGAGCTATTTTTCATGAAAAACACAAGTTTGATCCCGTTATAAAACAAAAGTTACAGAAGCTAATTTTTTTTAATGCACATGTTATATACTCTATAGGTATCTTAAGATGATACTGCAGTGTAAGTGTCTTGTGCAAAATCGTTTTGCAGTTGGAGGGTTTAAACTAAAACTACCCGTTTCTGAATATAGGCTAAAACGGTCGAAATTGGCAAATTTAGGGTGTTTTGATCTAGAAACACTGGGACTTGCGATGAAAGATTTATCACCATCATATGAGATGGTACATCATAACTGATGTGTGGACCAAATATGAAATGATTTCTCCAACCTTCATCCCCGAGATGCGACTGGGTTTTAAAAATACACAGTCTTAAGGGTTTCCATTACAGCATCGAAGTATCGACGTTTAGGGGTACTATTGTTGTGCACTAAGCGCGTGTCCGTGCGGACCGACCACCAAAACAAACAAACGAACAAACAAACAAACCGTTCCTCATGAATGTAACCAACGGACCATTTTAAACCAAGTAGTATAGAGGGCAGTGTATACACATTACTGTACTACGGGCGAGTCCAGTGTGGGCTTTGACAGTGTGGGCGACGAGCTGCGATAGTCATCGTTGTTTTGGGAGCACCACAACAAATATCTTTCTCATTGAAATACGTGTAAAGGAGCCATATTTCAAGACACCTTTTCTACCCTCCGGTTACATTTATTGCATACTTGTTACCTACATGTATGACCATTTTCAGCAACATCTCAACTTTAGTTTAAGCCTTGTTTCATGGGGGGTTATTAACCTAAATTTTCCGCTACGGACCTGCACACAGCGCCCTCACTTTTTCACGTTTTCTGGCATGCCTGTTCACCATTTAGGCAGGTGCTTACGCCCTGGGCATTATTTAGGTCGATAAATTAAAAATATCGTATTTTATCATTGTAGGTGCAACGGGTAGGTCCCATTCGTTCATTTAAATACAAACATACCATCCCCGGAGAAACAAATTGCCCGAAAACCTCACATTTACAAGCCTAGTCTTCGTGCTTTTCCGGAACTATTACAGTATTACACGAATTGCGCATTGATTTGGTACAGTGCTCCCTTGTGGTAAAATTTAGGTTAATAACCCCTCATGAACAGATGAAACAAGGCTTAAATTAAAGTTGAGATGTTACTGAAAATGGTCATAGCTAGTGACAAGTATGCCATAAATGTAACCGGAGGGTAGAAAAGGTGTCTTGAAATATGGCACTTTTACACGTATTTCAATGACAATGATATGTGGTGTGGTGCTCCCTTGTTGTTTTTCCGGTAGGTGTGCTGAAGTCCCAAGTATGCAAATGAAGATATAATAAATAAGGCATAATGAAGATAACAAATCACGACCAATGAACCATGATTTATGCTGTACACAACTGGTGTTTATTAGGAACGCCGCGGAAAGTGCGTTACAATATGTACAGTATAGAATGCAGGGCCGTCAGATGGGGGGTGCGTTGGGTGCGGAGTTTCAATTTAGTTAACAGCTTCGTTTCTGATTAAAAATTCGCTGTTTGGCATACGCCGCTCCTGAAACATTACGCGGAAAAGGCTGCGTATGTGCGTAGAGTGTCTGTTGAACCTTATAAAGGGGTCAAAAGGTCAGATTCTATATAGGTCAGTGTACCTTGACCTTTTGACCTACACAAAATATTCTTGGTGGTAAAAAAACCCAACTCTTTCTGGAATCCTTGTGATCATACGAACAATATAAGATATTGTTTTTCAAAATCGGAGCAAGTTTAAATTTTGACCCCATATGCAAAGGTCAACGACCTTTTTACGTTTTACCCGATAACTCGTTAACCAAACATCGGAAGTAGGGCAAACTATACTTTTTCGGAATCCTTGTGCTCAGCCGAGCAATTTGGTGTGCTTTTTAGCTTAAATAAAACCATTTGAATTTGTGGGCCCCTGTATGGCGGCTATTTTGGAATTTGCGCTATAAAAGAACATTCCCGTCACTTTTGAGAGGTGCATGGGAGCTCATTTTCTCTTAAAACGGTTCTAGTTGACAAATTCACTAAGAAACTAAGGTATCAAGAAATTGGCCACGGAATCCAAGATAATTACTCTACTGCAACCAACATTTTTGAATCGCCGTTTTGTTAAACAAAAACAAAGAGGGCTGATTTTTCTTAATCCTAATATAGGTGTAAGTTCATACATGTAAACATATACAAATCCCAGGTTTTATCATAATTGAGGGCGCAGCCTCCAGCACATCTCTTCATGCCCCTTTAATCAATTACTTTACGGCGGTCAACTTCAAAGTAGCCTCATCAATATTCAAATCAACTTACATGGCCCTGTGTTGTACAGGGAACAAATTTCTCAACAAGCTCACATTACGCGCACACGAAGACGTAGCTATATTCCTCCATTGACAAAAATGTACTAACGGTATATAATTGTAATGGAATCGGGCGTATAAAACGGGCCATTTTTGAACGACTCAGCCTAATTCGATTAAGGGGGCACACCACTAAATAATTCCCCCATTGAAATACACGCATATCGGCCCTTTTTCAAGACCTTTTTACCCCACGTAACAATACTGGAAGTTTTTATTTCGCATGAATGTCTTAGATATGTGTTGAATTTTATTTCAAACTTGATTTTTCTTGACCAATCTAGATAAACTTTTCCGCTACGGGCACCTAAACAGCCCCCTCACCATTTTAAACCGATATTTTTGCTTCCTCATCGGTTCCGGCAACGATATCCTTCCGCAGCATAGGCTCCCGTGCGTATTCGATTCCGACGATTTTTGACCAAATTAGCAATGCTGAGGTTCTAATCTTTTTCATAAAAAAATCAAAAAGGTTTACTTCTATTTGCTTCCCCTGGGACGATGATCAAATTGATATAGGTACTATTTCTCCGAACCATACACCAAACGCGCAGGGATTTATTATAGTGCCCCCTTTAACTTTCGAAAGAAACCGGTTTATCGACCGATAATCCTGGTTTATCGAAAACCTTGCTTATGCTTATCGTATTCGAAAAAACCTGGTTTATATATCGGTCGATAAACCTGGTTTTCGAAAACTTTGGTTATCGAATTTGATAAACCAGGTTTATCAAATCGAAAAACTAGGTTTATCGATTCAAGAAGGTTTTCGATAAACCTGGTTTGTCGGTCGAAACACCAAGTTTATCATAAACCAGGTTATTGGCCGATAAACCTGGTTTATCAAAAACGTTATTTTTTCGAATAGATAAATCTGGGTTTTTTTCGATTAGAAAAACCTGGTTTATCGATCTGGTTTTTGAAAAACCAAGTTTTTTCTATTGAAAAACCTGGTTTATCGGCCGATAAACTTTATCAACAACTTTTCTTATCGAATTTGATACACCAGGTTTTACAGACTTTTACAGATTGTACAGACATAATGAGAAAAATGTGGAGATTCTTCTGATATAAAAATATCATGATGTGAAAAAAAATCAAAGCCAAATAAAAGTGATCGGAACATACACCTTTAAAAGAGTTTAGACTGAAGTATTGTGTGATTCATTCAGTTTGTAGGTAAATTTGTCATATTAAACCTAACCATTTTGGACTATTTTTACAATGATGACGCGTGACTATCGGTCCAAGTAACCCTTAGCGCGGATTCAGGTTGACACGCCCTTATTCTCTGAAATTGGCGATTTTGATACCCCATTCATACAGGCCCGCGCTGTGGTCGAAAAAACGCACCCGCTGAAAGATTTCTGACCCCAATACTTTGTTTATTCAGACGGGTTATATCATGAGCAGAGCGACAATAAAGTTATCAAATGAGCAGGTGCAGTGTTGTTCATTTATTTGAAGACAAACTGGTTGAGTTTAAATTTCATAATCTACAAACAAACTCTTTTTTTTCCAAAACCATCGAGACAACAAACAGGTAATCAATTAATGAGATACAGCACTAACTACTAGTGTGTGTATATGCCATGGTTTGTACAATATAAATATTACCGGCATGAAAAACTTATTTTGTTGTTCTGACATACCGGCACATCACGCGATATTCCTCCATAGGACACTGTGTAACTGCAGTTCTGACATACTGGTATATCACTGTAGGAAGAATAAGCAGTCATTTTCTTTTGGTTCTGACATACCGGCACACGATTTGAAGTCATAATTACGCCTAATTAATAATTGCAATTTGTTGTTGTAACATGCTCATAACAAATGAAGAGCTCTATTCCAAAAGGGATCAACTCCACATTTTGTCGAAATTGAGTTAGGTGTAACTGCTGTTGTTATGCGCGGTCATTGAAATCGCCATAACTTTAACATTGTCCATTCGATTTTGTTGAATGAGGTATCAAACTGCGTAGAAGAAATTTGCTCATTTAATGTATATCTCACATTTTTGGTACCGAATATATATTTTGAATTAGCCAACCTCAAAGCACCTGGTCAGGGACTTTATGTGCTAGGTGTATAGGCCAACATTTGCAATGGATTATGCGTATTACTTCCCGAACAAGAAGGTTTCCTAAACAAGAAATCGTACCGAACTGACAATTACAATTATAAATAAAAAGAACTCAGTGCATTTATTTTAATTTGGTTACATGTAGTTGTAATCTGCTTCGTTAGACCCTTTTTCCATTTCCTTGCCATTCTATGAACAACACTCTCTGGCCTGCGACGCGCGCTGTGGTGTATGTACCGATACAGGGCTCTCTCACTGTGACTGCTCCGCAACCTCTGATCTCGCCCCCAAACAAGGGTCTACTTACTTTGGATTTGGCCTTTTGACCTCTGTAGTGTTTTACACTGTGCTCCATCCAAAAAGCGGGATGTATGCGTAATGACCAAATTGTTCGTGTGGGGTTTTGCGGGGATCAAAATTGACCAATGGCAGACACGATAAATACGAAGTAGGTCTATATGAATATTTATATAACCGTCTTCCTCGAATGTATAGATAATTCAAAATGGCGACTTTCTAGCCCTGGATAGCCTCTGTTCGGTATAAAATTGTAGCTTTTGGAGTAAGCCTTGACATTGGTCCTCGCACAAAATATTTTTCTCGGAGATATAGCTACACTTCCATATATCTTTATCTTTCAATATCGCGTAGTAAAAAGCCTTTATACATGTGCGTCCGAACATTGACAGATAATGTGATCGTTGTTTACGATAAACTATAAACTCTTACACACCTACAGAAATATAACTTTCACGTGTTTCTTAATGTACAGGCGTCAAATTCAATAATATTGCGTTATGATACTTTCGTGACGTCAATTATGCCTCAAAAGCATCGTCACTAGTGTGGCTTAAAGCGCAGTTCTGTTGTCGATTTAATGTTTGGTGCGGTTCTCGGATGAGAGGGTTTTTTGGCATGGCGAAGTATCAGAGGGTGTTGTTCGATTGTGTGACAGTGAAATTACACATGGTATACGAAGTAGACTAGGTTAGTTGCCAAATTCGATATGTGTGCTCACTTCAGCCTTTCCGGAAATCTGGAACTTTGCCCGGACTAATTATCGCGCTACGTTGTGGATTCAAGGTTCATCTTATTCATAACGATAGCACCTCCTCCATTTCTATATCCACCTTCGCTGCTTTCCGATGAGGACTTTGCCAATCTATGTTATCAAACAAATCATGAAAAAACCCTGTTATTTATAATTTTCTGAACTATGGCAATTGAGACGTGTTAAAGTAATACATGTATAACATTATTATGTTTTAAAAGTAAGCACATGTACTAGCTTCATAGAGAGTAAATACATCTTTGCCCGTAAAAAGCGATGTGAAAACGCTTAACATTTAAAACCCATCCCTTTAAATCAAACTTTACATTGATAACATACCTGTATATGACAATGGTAACAGCTACGACAATTAACAGTATTAGTGCGACTGCAATACCAACAATTAAACCTTTACTGATTTCTGGTGAAATAAATTAATAAAATAACACATACTTTACGGTAGTTCGAAAAAGGTATACACTTTACTTTATCAGTACAATCAAGTTTTAACTCTGATTAAAGTGTTAAAACACTTTCAACGTGGTTATTAAAAACTAATTCCCGCAAAACGAGTAAACATTGGCAATCATCTTGTTAACACTTTCCACGCGGCAGGAAGCTGCAGACGACAATCCAAAATGTCACAAAATGTTTCAAAAATGTCAAAATTGTTGAATATCCTTACCATATTTAGAATCACCTAGAGAAATGCATTAAAATAAGTACAAACATGCATAGTATTGGTCCAGTAATCCTTGAGATAGACCCTGACAGTAAATGGGAAAGGTTTCTGAAAATTCGACTTTGTATATGGTAAAAAATTTAAATCCGCGTGGAAAGTGTTAAGCATGATGGTTAACTACGGCCTCTGCATTATTTTATATTGGTACTAAGGAATATTTTCCACAGAAGTGGGGCCTTGAGGGAAATTCAGTGGTCTGAATTAGAATGTTAACACTTTCCACGCGACTATTAGTTTTAGCATATACAAAACTGATTTTTCAGAAACCTTTCCCAATTTTCAATGTCTATCTCAAGGATTACTGAACCAATATTAGGTATGTTTGTACTTATTTTAATGCATTTCTCATAGTGATTGAATCATTTTGTGAAATTTTAGAGTGTCGTCTGCAGCTGCCTGCCGCGTGGAAAATGATTCACAGTGGCCATTCTGAAAAATACGCATTTGCCTACATACAGATTCCTAATGAATGTCTGATATGTGGAATATCAACTGCTCTCACGTACGCAATTTTCACAAATTAATGGAATATAATTGGAATGCATCTTGCATGCATTGCATGCATGTATGCATTGTATGTTTCGTAAATTCATGAATATTTCATTCAATGAGCAGTCCTCTGATTTTGAAGATTCATGTCATTCTTACATTCTTTAGGTACTGTAATGCCTAAATTGCTTAGGTACGCTGACAAATTTGGGTAATTTCACAGGTTTGCGAATCGTTAATATAATAGTACCTTCAATAGAATTTTATCAAGAACTTAGATTGTCTGTGATTTTCTGGGAGTCATTGATTTTCGGCGAAATCCTGAATATATATTTTACCCTGATTAGTTACTGACTTGATATGGTAATTTGACCAATTACGTCACTAATGTCGATAAAATCGCCAAACTCTATCCTTAGGGAATACTACTGCATCCGTTAAATGGGCTATTGCATTTGAAATCCATACACCCCTATAGAAAATATGGCCTTAATTTTCCCTACATATAGGCCTATATTGTGTAAAATTTAAAATGGGGTTTTACCTGCATGGGTGTGTCGATTTTGAAATCTGCACTCCCTGTGTGGAAAAAGTAAGGCCTTGTTTTCTATAGGGGGTGTATGGATTTCAAATTGAACAGCTCAATTGGAGTATATGGCTTGCACACATGATTAAACCATTGCTCCTTCGATGAGCGTCTATTGTAATTTCCGAGGATTGTGAGTGTATTTGGCAAAAAGTGAATCATACCTGATTGTTCTTAATGTGGGACAAACACAGTTGCCATTTCTTCCCACGGTCCCCTACCGGCACTGGTCTCAGCCTGCATCTGATTGAAGAAACAAATAGTCAAACAGTATTGGCTATCGGGTGCGTAATTTCATGACTTATGTTGTTATCGACCTGTGACGTTTATAGCTGCAAGTAATTATTATAATTTTGGAACAAGTAAAGCATCTATACGTTTAATTAGATCAAAAGGCCTGGATGCTATAACGTTCTAGTTGCCTGTATAGTTTGAGCACAAGTTTGAGATATTTGCTGACAGGTTGAACTCTGAATCTGGATGGATACTGTCCATCACCCCCTAATCGGACAGGGTTTTGGTGCGCGATGCTGTGTTTTTTTGCTATGCTTTTTGCAGTAGATGTGTGTTTTAACTGCTGTCTTGAAGGCTTTTCTTTTCTTTGATGCTGGTTAGTGATTGTGGCAGGGTGTTCCAGTCTATTATTGTTCGTGGTATAAATGAATATTTATAGCAGTTTTGGTTTGTTTGGATTGGGATGAAGCTGTTGGCTATCGTAAAAGTATTTCTCAAGTTCCTTTCGACCGGACGCAGGACGTTTTGCACTGAAAAAGCCAGGTGACCCGTGACCACTTGATTTTTCAGCAAGTTATCGGTGGCCTAGTGGTTAAGGCGCCCGTCTGGAGATCGGGAGACCGGGGCTCAAATCCCCGCCGGTGAATGTCCTTGCTTATTTTTCGTTGGGACATTCGCCGGTGGTTGTTATTATTTGTTTGTTATATTGTCTATTGTAAACACCGTGGGTTGGTAAACTGCTTTATATTATATTATATATATGATATAAAACATTATTATATGATTTATTTATTCAGTTTCCTCTTGTCATCACGTTTGTGATCCCTACTGTGTTTGGCCAAATGTCTCATGTTATCGTGCTGTGTGTATTGTATAACCCCGTCGCTTATTCACTTAGCACTGATTCTAATTGCCGTTTATCAGCAAGTTATCGGTGGCCTAGTGGTTAAGGCGCCCGACTGGAGATCGGGAGACCGGGGTTCAAATCCCCGCCGGTGAATGTCCTTGCTTATTTTTCGTTGGGACATTCGCCGGTGGTTGTTATTATTTGTTTGTTATATTGTCTATTGTAAACACCGTGGGTTGGTAAACTGCTTTATATTATATTATATATATGATATAAAACATTATTATATGATTTATTTATTCAGTTTCCTCTTGTCATCACGTTTGTGATCCCTACTGTGTTTGGCCAAATGTCTCATGTTATCGTGCTGTGTGTATTGTATAACCCCGTCGCTTATTCACTTAGCACTGATTCTAATTGCCGTTTATCAGCAAGTTATCGGTGGCCTAGTGGTTAAGGCGCCCGTCTGGAGATCGGGAGACCGGGGTTCAAATCCCCGCCGGTGAATGTCCTTGCTTATTTTTCGTTGGGACATTCGCCGGTGGTTGTTATTATTTGTTTGTTATATTGTCTATTGTAAACACCGTGGGTTGGTAAACTGCTTTATATTATATTATATATATGATATAAAACATTATTATATGATTTATTTATTCAGTTTCCTCTTGTCATCACGTTTGTGATCCCTACTGTGTTTGGCCAAATGTCTCATGTTATCGTGCTGTGTGTATTGTATAACCCCGTCGCTTATTCACTTAGCACTGATTCTAATTGCCGTTTATCAGCAAGTTATCGGTGGCCTAGTGGTTAAGGCGCCCGTCTGGAGATCGGGAGACCGGGGTTCAAATCCCCGCCGGTGAATGTCCTTGCTTATTTTTCGTTGGGACATTCGCCGGTGGTTGTTATTATTTGTTTGTTATATTGTCTATTGTAAACACCGTGGGTTGGTAAACTGCTTTATATTATATTATATATATGATATAAAACATTATTATATGATTTATTTATTCAGTTTCCTCTTGTCATCACGTTTGTGATCCCTACTGTGTTTGGCCAAATGTCTCATGTTATCGTGCTGTGTGTATTGTATAACCCCGTCGCTTATTCACTTAGCACTGATTCTAATTGCCGTTTATCAGCAAGTTATCGGTGGCCTAGTGGTTAAGGCGCCCGTCTGGAGATCGGGAGACCGGGGTTCAAATCCCCGCCGGTGAATGTCCTTGCTTATTTTTCGTTGGGACATTCGCCGGTGGTTGTTATTATTTGTTTGTTATATTGTCTATTGTAAACACCGTGGGTTGGTAAACTGCTTTATATTATATTATATATATGATATAAAACATTATTATATGATTTATTTATTCAGTTTCCTCTTGTCATCACGTTTGTGATCCCTACTGTGTTTGGCCAAATGTCTCATGTTATCGTGCTGTGTGTATTGTATAACCCCGTCGCTTATTCACTTAGCACTGATTCTAATTGCCGTTTATCAGCAAGTTATCGGTGGCCTAGTGGTTAAGGCGCCCGTCTGGAGATCGGGAGACCGGGGTTCAAATCCCCGCCGGTGAATGTCCTTGCTTATTTTTCGTTGGGACATTCGCCGGTGGTTGTTATTATTTGTTTGTTATATTGTCTATTGTAAACACCGTGGGTTGGTAAACTGCTTTATATTATATTATATATATGATATAAAACATTATTATATGATTTATTTATTCAGTTTCCTCTTGTCATCACGTTTGTGATCCCTACTGTGTTTGGCCAAATGTCTCATGTTATCGTGCTGTGTGTATTGTATAACCCCGTCGCTTATTCACTTAGCACTGATTCTAATTGCCGTTTATCAGCAAGTTATCGGTGGCCTAGTGGTTAAGGCGCCCGTCTGGAGATCGGGAGACCGGGGTTCAAATCCCCGCCGGTGAATGTCCTTGCTTATTTTTCGTTGGGACATTCGCCGGTGGTTGTTATTATTTGTTTGTTATATTGTCTATTGTAAACACCGTGGGTTGGTAAACTGCTTTATATTATATTATATATATGATATAAAACATTATTATATGATTTATTTATTCAGTTTCCTCTTGTCATCACGTTTGTGATCCCTACTGTGTTTGGCCAAATGTCTCATGTTATCGTGCTGTGTGTATTGTATAACCCCGTCGCTTATTCACTTAGCACTGATTCTAATTGCCGTTTATCAGCAAGTTATCGGTGGCCTAGTGGTTAAGGCGCCCGTCTGGAGATCGGGAGACCGGGGTTCAAATCCCCGCCGGTGAATGTCCTTGCTTATTTTTCGTTGGGACATTCGCCGGTGGTTGTTATTATTTGTTTGTTATATTGTCTATTGTAAACACCGTGGGTTGGTAAACTGCTTTATATTATATTATATATATGATATAAAACATTATTATATGATTTATTTATTCAGTTTCCTCTTGTCATCACGTTTGTGATCCCTACTGTGTTTGGCCAAATGTCTCATGTTATCGTGCTGTGTGTATTGTATAACCCCGTCGCTTATTCACTTAGCACTGATTCTAATTGCCGTTTATCAGCAAGTTATCGGTGGCCTAGTGGTTAAGGCGCCCGTCTGGAGATCGGGAGACCGGGGTTCAAATCCCCGCCGGTGAATGTCCTTGCTTATTTTTCGTTGGGACATTCGCCGGTGGTTGTTATTATTTGTTTGTTATATTGTCTATTGTAAACACCGTGGGTTGGTAAACTGCTTTATATTATATTATATATATGATATAAAACATTATTATATGATTTATTTATTCAGTTTCCTCTTGTCATCACGTTTGTGATCCCTACTGTGTTTGGCCAAATGTCTCATGTTATCGTGCTGTGTGTATTGTATAACCCCGTCGCTTATTCACTTAGCACTGATTCTAATTGCCGTTTATCAGCAAGTTATCGGTGGCCTAGTGGTTAAGGCGCCCGTCTGGAGATCGGGAGACCGGGGTTCAAATCCCCGCCGGTGAATGTCCTTGCTTATTTTTCGTTGGGACATTCGCCGGTGGTTGTTATTATTTGTTTGTTATATTGTCTATTGTAAACACCGTGGGTTGGTAAACTGCTTTATATTATATTATATATATGATATAAAACATTATTATATGATTTATTTATTCAGTTTCCTCTTGTCATCACGTTTGTGATCCCTACTGTGTTTGGCCAAATGTCTCATGTTATCGTGCTGTGTGTATTGTATAACCCCGTCGCTTATTCACTTAGCACTGATTCTAATTGCCGTTTATCAGCAAGTTATCGGTGGCCTAGTGGTTAAGGCGCCCGTCTGGAGATCGGGAGACCGGGGTTCAAATCCCCGCCGGTGAATGTCCTTGCTTATTTTTCGTTGGGACATTCGCCGGTGGTTGTTATTATTTGTTTGTTATATTGTCTATTGTAAACACCGTGGGTTGGTAAACTGCTTTATATTATATTATATATATGATATAAAACATTATTATATGATTTATTTATTCAGTTTCCTCTTGTCATCACGTTTGTGATCCCTACTGTGTTTGGCCAAATGTCTCATGTTATCGTGCTGTGTGTATTGTATAACCCCGTCGCTTATTCACTTAGCACTGATTCTAATTGCCGTTTATCAGCAAGTTATCGGTGGCCTAGTGGTTAAGGCGCCCGTCTGGAGATCGGGAGACCGGGGTTCAAATCCCCGCCGGTGAATGTCCTTGCTTATTTTTCGTTGGGACATTCGCCGGTGGTTGTTATTATTTGTTTGTTATATTGTCTATTGTAAACACCGTGGGTTGGTAAACTGCTTTATATTATATTATATATATGATATAAAACATTATTATATGATTTATTTATTCAGTTTCCTCTTGTCATCACGTTTGTGATCCCTACTGTGTTTGGCCAAATGTCTCATGTTATCGTGCTGTGTGTATTGTATAACCCCGTCGCTTATTCACTTAGCACTGATTCTAATTGCCGTTTATCAGCAAGTTATCGGTGGCCTAGTGGTTAAGGCGCCCGTCTGGAGATCGGGAGACCGGGGTTCAAATCCCCGCCGGTGAATGTCCTTGCTTATTTTTCGTTGGGACATTCGCCGGTGGTTGTTATTATTTGTTTGTTATATTGTCTATTGTAAACACCGTGGGTTGGTAAACTGCTTTATATTATATTATATATATGATATAAAACATTATTATATGATTTATTTATTCAGTTTCCTCTTGTCATCACGTTTGTGATCCCTACTGTGTTTGGCCAAATGTCTCATGTTATCGTGCTGTGTGTATTGTATAACCCCGTCGCTTATTCACTTAGCACTGATTCTAATTGCCGTTTATCAGCAAGTTATCGGTGGCCTAGTGGTTAAGGCGCCCGTCTGGAGATCGGGAGACCGGGGTTCAAATCCCCGCCGGTGAATGTCCTTGCTTATTTTTCGTTGGGACATTCGCCGGTGGTTGTTATTATTTGTTTGTTATATTGTCTATTGTAAACACCGTGGGTTGGTAAACTGCTTTATATTATATTATATATATGATATAAAACATTATTATATGATTTATTTATTCAGTTTCCTCTTGTCATCACGTTTGTGATCCCTACTGTGTTTGGCCAAATGTCTCATGTTATCGTGCTGTGTGTATTGTATAACCCCGTCGCTTATTCACTTAGCACTGATTCTAATTGCCGTTTATCAGCAAGTTATCGGTGGCCTAGTGGTTAAGGCGCCCGTCTGGAGATCGGGAGACCGGGGTTCAAATCCCCGCCGGTGAATGTCCTTGCTTATTTTTCGTTGGGACATTCGCCGGTGGTTGTTATTATTTGTTTGTTATATTGTCTATTGTAAACACCGTGGGTTGGTAAACTGCTTTATATTATATTATATATATGATATAAAACATTATTATATGATTTATTTATTCAGTTTCCTCTTGTCATCACGTTTGTGATCCCTACTGTGTTTGGCCAAATGTCTCATGTTATCGTGCTGTGTGTATTGTATAACCCCGTCGCTTATTCACTTAGCACTGATTCTAATTGCCGTTTATCAGCAAGTTATCGGTGGCCTAGTGGTTAAGGCGCCCGTCTGGAGATCGGGAGACCGGGGTTCAAATCCCCGCCGGTGAATGTCCTTGCTTATTTTTCGTTGGGACATTCGCCGGTGGTTGTTATTATTTGTTTGTTATATTGTCTATTGTAAACACCGTGGGTTGGTAAACTGCTTTATATTATATTATATATATGATATAAAACATTATTATATGATTTATTTATTCAGTTTCCTCTTGTCATCACGTTTGTGATCCCTACTGTGTTTGGCCAAATGTCTCATGTTATCGTGCTGTGTGTATTGTATAACCCCGTCGCTTATTCACTTAGCACTGATTCTAATTGCCGTTTATCAGCAAGTTATCGGTGGCCTAGTGGTTAAGGCGCCTGTCTGGAGATCGGGAGACCGGGGTTCAAATCCCCGCCGGTGAATGTCCTTGCTTATTTTTCGTTGGGACATTCGCCGGTGGTTGTTATTATTTGTTTGTTATATTGTCTATTGTAAACACCGTGGGTTGGTAAACTGCTTTATATTATATTATATATATGATATAAAACATTATTATATGATTTATTTATTCAGTTTCCTCTTGTCATCACGTTTGTGATCCCTACTGTGTTTGGCCAAATGTCTCATGTTATCGTGCTGTGTGTATTGTATAACCCCGTCGCTTATTCACTTAGCACTGATTCTAATTGCCGTTTATCAGCAAGTTATCGGTGGCCTAGTGGTTAAGGCGCCCGTCTGGAGATCGGGAGACCGGGGTTCAAATCCCCGCCGGTGAATGTCCTTGCTTATTTTTCGTTGGGACATTCGCCGGTGGTTGTTATTATTTGTTTGTTATATTGTCTATTGTAAACACCGTGGGTTGGTAAACTGCTTTATATTATATTATATATATGATATAAAACATTATTATATGATTTATTTATTCAGTTTCCTCTTGTCATCACGTTTGTGATCCCTACTGTGTTTGGCCAAATGTCTCATGTTATCGTGCTGTGTGTATTGTATAACCCCGTCGCTTATTCACTTAGCACTGATTCTAATTGCCGTTTATCAGCAAGTTATCGGTGGCCTAGTGGTTAAGGCGCCCGTCTGGAGATCGGGAGACCGGGGTTCAAATCCCCGCCGGTGAATGTCCTTGCTTATTTTTCGTTGGGACATTCGCCGGTGGTTGTTATTATTTGTTTGTTATATTGTCTATTGTAAACACCGTGGGTTGGTAAACTGCTTTATATTATATTATATATATGATATAAAACATTATTATATGATTTATTTATTCAGTTTCCTCTTGTCATCACGTTTGTGATCCCTACTGTGTTTGGCCAAATGTCTCATGTTATCGTGCTGTGTGTATTGTATAACCCCGTCGCTTATTCACTTAGCACTGATTCTAATTGCCGTTTATCAGCAAGTTATCGGTGGCCTAGTGGTTAAGGCGCCCGTCTGGAGATCGGGAGACCGGGGTTCAAATCCCCGCCGGTGAATGTCCTTGCTTATTTTTCGTTGGGACATTCGCCGGTGGTTGTTATTATTTGTTTGTTATATTGTCTATTGTAAACACCGTGGGTTGGTAAACTGCTTTATATTATATTATATATATGATATAAAACATTATTATATGATTTATTTATTCAGTTTCCTCTTGTCATCACGTTTGTGATCCCTACTGTGTTTGGCCAAATGTCTCATGTTATCGTGCTGTGTGTATTGTATAACCCCGTCGCTTATTCACTTAGCACTGATTCTAATTGCCGTTTATCAGCAAGTTATCGGTGGCCTAGTGGTTAAGGCGCCCGTCTGGAGATCGGGAGACCGGGGTTCAAATCCCCGCCGGTGAATGTCCTTGCTTATTTTTCGTTGGGACATTCGCCGGTGGTTGTTATTATTTGTTTGTTATATTGTCTATTGTAAACACCGTGGGTTGGTAAACTGCTTTATATTATATTATATATATGATATAAAACATTATTATATGATTTATTTATTCAGTTTCCTCTTGTCATCACGTTTGTGATCCCTACTGTGTTTGGCCAAATGTCTCATGTTATCGTGCTGTGTGTATTGTATAACCCCGTCGCTTATTCACTTAGCACTGATTCTAATTGCCGTTTATCAGCAAGTTATCGGTGGCCTAGTGGTTAAGGCGCCCGTCTGGAGATCGGGAGACCGGGGTTCAAATCCCCGCCGGTGAATGTCCTTGCTTATTTTTCGTTGGGACATTCGCCGGTGGTTGTTATTATTTGTTTGTTATATTGTCTATTGTAAACACCGTGGGTTGGTAAACTGCTTTATATTATATTATATATATGATATAAAACATTATTATATGATTTATTTATTCAGTTTCCTCTTGTCATCACGTTTGTGATCCCTACTGTGTTTGGCCAAATGTCTCATGTTATCGTGCTGTGTGTATTGTATAACCCCGTCGCTTATTCACTTAGCACTGATTCTAATTGCCGTTTATCAGCAAGTTATCGGTGGCCTAGTGGTTAAGGCGCCCGTCTGGAGATCGGGAGACCGGGGTTCAAATCCCCGCCGGTGAATGTCCTTGCTTATTTTTCGTTGGGACATTCGCCGGTGGTTGTTATTATTTGTTTGTTATATTGTCTATTGTAAACACCGTGGGTTGGTAAACTGCTTTATATTATATTATATATATGATATAAAACATTATTATATGATTTATTTATTCAGTTTCCTCTTGTCATCACGTTTGTGATCCCTACTGTGTTTGGCCAAATGTCTCATGTTATCGTGCTGTGTGTATTGTATAACCCCGTCGCTTATTCACTTAGCACTGATTCTAATTGCCGTTTATCAGCAAGTTATCGGTGGCCTAGTGGTTAAGGCGCCCGTCTGGAGATCGGGAGACCGGGGTTCAAATCCCCGCCGGTGAATGTCCTTGCTTATTTTTCGTTGGGACATTCGCCGGTGGTTGTTATTATTTGTTTGTTATATTGTCTATTGTAAACACCGTGGGTTGGTAAACTGCTTTATATTATATTATATATATGATATAAAACATTATTATATGATTTATTTATTCAGTTTCCTCTTGTCATCACGTTTGTGATCCCTACTGTGTTTGGCCAAATGTCTCATGTTATCGTGCTGTGTGTATTGTATAACCCCGTCGCTTATTCACTTAGCACTGATTCTAATTGCCGTTTATCAGCAAGTTATCGGTGGCCTAGTGGTTAAGGCGCCCGTCTGGAGATCGGGAGACCGGGGTTCAAATCCCCGCCGGTGAATGTCCTTGCTTATTTTTCGTTGGGACATTCGCCGGTGGTTGTTATTATTTGTTTGTTATATTGTCTATTGTAAACACCGTGGGTTGGTAAACTGCTTTATATTATATTATATATATGATATAAAACATTATTATATGATTTATTTATTCAGTTTCCTCTTGTCATCACGTTTGTGATCCCTACTGTGTTTGGCCAAATGTCTCATGTTATCGTGCTGTGTGTATTGTATAACCCCGTCGCTTATTCACTTAGCACTGATTCTAATTGCCGTTTATCAGCAAGTTATCGGTGGCCTAGTGGTTAAGGCGCCCGTCTGGAGATCGGGAGACCGGGGTTCAAATCCCCGCCGGTGAATGTCCTTGCTTATTTTTCGTTGGGACATTCGCCGGTGGTTGTTATTATTTGTTTGTTATATTGTCTATTGTAAACACCGTGGGTTGGTAAACTGCTTTATATTATATTATATATATGATATAAAACATTATTATATGATTTATTTATTCAGTTTCCTCTTGTCATCACGTTTGTGATCCCTACTGTGTTTGGCCAAATGTCTCATGTTATCGTGCTGTGTGTATTGTATAACCCCGTCGCTTATTCACTTAGCACTGATTCTAATTGCCGTTTATCAGCAAGTTATCGGTGGCCTAGTGGTTAAGGCGCCCGTCTGGAGATCGGGAGACCGGGGTTCAAATCCCCGCCGGTGAATGTCCTTGCTTATTTTTCGTTGGGACATTCGCCGGTGGTTGTTATTATTTGTTTGTTATATTGTCTATTGTAAACACCGTGGGTTGGTAAACTGCTTTATATTATATTATATATATGATATAAAACATTATTATATGATTTATTTATTCAGTTTCCTCTTGTCATCACGTTTGTGATCCCTACTGTGTTTGGCCAAATGTCTCATGTTATCGTGCTGTGTGTATTGTATAACCCCGTCGCTTATTCACTTAGCACTGATTCTAATTGCCGTTTATCAGCAAGTTATCGGTGGCCTAGTGGTTAAGGCGCCCGTCTGGAGATCGGGAGACCGGGGTTCAAATCCCCGCCGGTGAATGTCCTTGCTTATTTTTCGTTGGGACATTCGCCGGTGGTTGTTATTATTTGTTTGTTATATTGTCTATTGTAAACACCGTGGGTTGGTAAACTGCTTTATATTATATTATATATATGATATAAAACATTATTATATCACTTGATGGAAGTTAGTCCTGTCTACAACTGTCCTCCGGTGTTGAAGGGGTTCCCATTTCAGGTCCCGTTTGATCACTGTGATGCTGCTTTCTCTGCTGTATCTAGCAGTTTACGAACCTGGCCACTCTGTTTTGTATGGCCACTAGTTGATAGATGAGGTTTTTTTGGTATGCGGATCCCCCACAGAGGAGCAGTAGTCCATGATTGGATGTACAAGAGATGTGTATGACATTTCTTTCATTTGAGTTGAGTTTGAGTATAGTTCCTTTTTATAAAACCCAGTGTTTTATTAGCCATGACGCTAGTGTTTGCGTGTGAAGATGGTGCAAAATGGTATAAACACCCTGGACCAACTGCCTGGACGACCCACTCCGGGATGTGCCTTGGCTCATGTGTCGATCTTTAGCCCTTTGGGCTAATTTGTAAACTAAAATCTGCTCTATATCGTAACTTCTCTCAACATTTTAACTTTTTATCTGACAAAATCTGAAATATCACTAGTTTTTTAAACAAATTGAAGTTCAAACATTGACTTTCTTAATACAAGAACTTTGAAAAGTCGCGTGTTAGGCTCTAAGTTCCACCCAAAAATTGGTAGATCCAACACCATTGACCGCATGCTGGGAGACCTTGAAGCAGTCTATCTACAATCCTGCCACAATCATGACGTGGCACACGTGGTGACTTTCAGCCACAATTGGGCTAGTTTTAAAACTAAACTCTGCTCCAGGGATAATATATTGTGATTCTTTTTCGAATTTTGATCTTTTGATTTTACAAAATCTGAAATAGCACTAGTTTTCTATGACAAATTGAAGTTAACAGTTTGAATTTCTTAACACAACAACTTTCTAAAGTAAGGCTTTTGGCTTCTAGTTCCATCCAGAAAATTATCCAATTTTAACTGACGGAGTGTATGGGTAAAATGTTAACATTTTCTTTTTAATTTTAGTTAACTTCGTTAATATCTAATGGATTTCACTCGTTCGACCTGCAAACAATATGAACACTATTAATTTATGAACATTAAAATCAGCAAAAACGTTAATAATTATGTTTTCTAAATACTCCCACTACATGTAGTACCAAGTCCTTCCTATCATGGGCCAAACCAGGATACCACCGGGGATACCACCCCTGGCGCCGCAGGGCCTTGGGCAGTGCTTGGCCAGCGATCCTAGTAGCCGCGCTAGGAAATACACAGGCGTGGTGCAATAAATCAAATAAATCGGCTAAAGAGAGACACGATATATTACCACGGATAAAGCCTGGAATCGAGAGTAACAAGTAGGCTGGAAATATACAGGCAATGGAAATATACCGTAATGGTAATATCCGTGCTATAAGCCACACGGCGTATAAGCCGCGGCACCTCAAATTAAGTTTCATATATAAAGGCTGCTTTAGTCGCTTATAAAATAATACTCACCTTGGAAAAAGTGTACTTTAGCTCCCAGATACTAGACTGTACTAGTATCGACCAATACTAGAACACCCAGTATCGTTCGATACTGGTACATTATTTTGTTCCAGTATCGCTCGATACTGGCACGTTTAAAATGTTCCAGTATTACCCGATACTGGAACAAAATAATGTACCAGTATCGATCGATACTGGTACATTATTTTGTACCAGTATCGGTCGATACTGGTAGAATGTGTACCAGTATCGGTCGATACTGGTACATGAAAAATGTACCAGTATCGCCCAATACTAGAATATTAAAAATGTGCCAGTATCGCCCAACACAATATCGGTGAAGTTGGCTTGTATGGTTATTTTCTCTTTCTCGAAAATAGGGTGGCTCTGAAAAGAGCCGTTTTGTGGTATTCAAAACTGCCTGTGATGTGTCAAGCGATGGGAATCTTTGGGAGGTTCGTCTCTTCTCTCGGTGGTGCCATTGTTAGCACGCACATTTGCTCCATGTTGTGTAAGGGCGCACAGCACTAAATCACTCCTCGTTTTGTGTAATGGTAGTAAGTTCCGGCAAAAACAAAAAACTATTTTGTGATTAATGGGGTCCTTTGGGAATCAGTTTGGCGTGAGGATAGCGTTTCATAATTAAAATGAAAGATAATCTCTTGTACTTTGATCAGGATATTGCAAAATATTGATTTTCGATTGTATTGAAAATTTATCACGTGTATGAACATACGTGATCGGAGGCGGTTAGAAGGCCAGCGTCCGGGCTGAAAATATGGGTGGCGCTGTTTAAATGATCGTATCGTAAAATCGAATTGGAAGGTGTTACACTTCTTGACGATTTTATGAAATTTGAATGTTTGTTTATTAGAATAAAGCATTCGAGACGTTCCAAAAATGGTTACTAAGGGCCCAAAATAGCGACTCTTTTAGCCCTAATTTACATGTAATCCAATGGGCGGTATATTTAGTGCTGTGCCCCCGTAAGCTTGGTTGCGTTCGCCCTCTTCGACGTGTATACTTTTTCTGCTACGTCCGCAAAAGGGTAATAAAAGCAGAGCAAGCAGCGCAACATCATTAGTATTGAATTGACACAAGAACGAACTCATCATCATGATCATGTCTTGATGTGGTAAAGCGTCACCGCAAAGTTTGGGTGATAAATCCAGGGTATTACCAAAAAATCTATCCGTCAAAGCAAGGACAAGCAAGTAATACTTTTTTGTTCAGAAAACCCACCAGAGAACAGACCGTGGCGAACCAGCTTCTCCAGTTGCGTAGATGTGTTGTTGACACTCTGGAGGGACCAGTAGATGCACGAGCATATCCATTTAAGAGGTGAAACGGGGGGGGGAATAGTGTGAAAAACGCGTGCGCAACGATTGACATTTTTTGCTTTTATTGTGAAAATTGTCTGAAATTACTTAATTTGTCCTGAATCAGACATTTGGAAACAGTGTACTTTAGCGTCCAGATGTTCCAGTATCGAGCGATACTGGAACGATTTACATGTTCCAGTATCGAGCGATACTGGAACGATTTACATGTTCTAGTATCGAGCGATACTGGAACAAAATGTTCCAGTATTGGGCGATACTGGAACATTTCATTTGTTCCAGTATCGATCGATACTGGAATGAAACCGTTCCAGCATCGGGCGATACTGGAACACATGAAGTGTTCCAGTATCGGTCGATACTGGAACACAATTTGATGTCCCAGTATCGACCGATACTGGAACATGTAAATTGTTCCAGTATCGAGCGATACTGGCAAAATTCATGTACCAGTATCGACCAATACTGGTATACCAGTATCTGGGACCTAAAGTACACTTTTTCCCTCACCTTTAACCATATATCATGCTATTTCAGATTTTGTAAAATCAAAAGTTCAAAATTCCATTGGTCATACCTTTATGTTATAAGTTGAGTTGGTTTCGAGCCCAATCAATACAAACGTTCCCCTTCCAGTGGCATCACCATCATCAAGAGTGATTTCAACAGCTTTTTCCTCTACTTCAGTAGCTTTCCAATACAGAATATGGTATTTGATAATGACGGTGTCATCTTGAATATCCCATTTCACCTCAATCGAGCCTTTACCATGTTTGTCATTTCCTGCCTGTAGTTGTACATTATTGTCTGGAAAGCAAGTCATAAAAGGTTTGTGATTGCAATCAACAAACTCTAAACTCTACACACAAATTCATTTTTCTTTCTTTCAATCGCCTATATCTTGGATTTTTCGTGATACAGGGTGTGTCAAAATAGTATCCCATGAGTTATAAAATTAATTAAAAATACACTCCATGTCTTTTTGTTTTCCTCTATCAAATACACATCATCCCATTGAATTTCATCTCCTAACTACCAAGATATGATCAATTTAGTAATAAGAGTGCGAATCCCACTTTGGTCACTTTTGAACAAGAAAATGACTTTCCAAGTGCAAAAACTGCCTTTGTGATTGCGATGTTGATTGTAGGATATGTCGATGTATTGTTTAAAACAACGTCTAAAATTCAAATGTGTTATGGTATATCATGGATAATATGGATGATAATATGTTTTGTGCTCAAATTCAACTATTTATCAACATTTAGTGTGTATATTATTATTGATTTTCTTGATGATGTTAAATTACATACTGAATGACGATTCTAATAAAAGAACTCGCGTCACATGAAAAGTGGTCAAAGGTGAATTTTGAACATGCTCGATTAGATTTTCCATAATTTGACAACGGAAGCTCCAAAATGGATAGAACAAAAATCTTATTGCAACGTTAAGGATTGCTGAACATAATCACAATTTTTATATTTTTCATGGCTAAAAATATTATCAAGTTTCACATGGGAAACTTTTTTGACACACCCTGTATGTTCATATAGTGTTATATGAATGGGAAATTGTTGTGATCACGTTTAAATGCTACCACTTTCGTAGTAATCGCTTGTTCCGTGTGCGCAGCTATTTGCTTAGAATGCAGGGAGGTCTCAATCTCAATTTGCTGTTTTTTCCGTTGTGTTCAAAAGAGTAACTCTTCAATGGAATGTTACATTGGCAAATACTAGAAGGAGACTGTATATTGACAACTCAGCACAAGTCTCGAAAATGTTCTTGTGAAATTCAATGTATTGTTTTATCAAAGTTTCAATGAATCATTTGGAGAAAGTGTAATGTTTGAAGTACGGGGGTTTGTTTGGTTTGTTTGTGTTTGGTTTGGTAGTGTGTGGAGTTTATTTGCTACATTTTGATTTCGTTTTGGACCACTTTTCTATATATTTGAATTTAGGGACGCACCATTAGACTTCAAAGGGAGGGGAGT
This sequence comes from Ophiura sarsii, assembly GCA_035610835.1. Taxonomy (NCBI): domain Eukaryota; kingdom Metazoa; phylum Echinodermata; class Ophiuroidea; order Amphilepidida; family Ophiuridae; genus Ophiura; species Ophiura sarsii. The sequence goes on from CM069456.1 coordinate 27,583,256, forward strand.
AGAAAATTTAAAAAAATCGTGGCAAAGATAGTTGCCACAACGCGGCCCACATCCCTGATATATTCAGCCAAAGAAATACATAGATAAATCTTGATGCATAAGACCCATTACACATTAAGATGTACAAAATAACCGTAACTCTTTCTGTACACAGGTTTAGACAGTAGCCTAAACATGATCCCTAACAGTTTTATTCAGCGGAGGTACCCTGGGATTTATAATAGAAGAAATGCCAGAATACAATGACACATGTATAGTGATATTTATGCTTACAGACTAAACGTTGCCCGATCACATTCCAAATCTCGTCAGCAATTTTACGGATTTTTAACATTTCACAAATCCAAACAGTGTCACCTTCACAATTAATGATCAATCTATGTACATTTTTTTGGAAAAAGTGTACTTTAGATAAACGATAGTGGCATATTAATGAATTTGTTTGCATTAGAACCATAACGCATATGATATACAAAATTACCAATGGCAGCAACTTCTGTTAGATCAGGGCCCTATACAGTAGCCCCAAATAGAACCAACTTTCTCAACGGGTTTATTCAGCCAAATGGGTGCGATTCATTCATGTATCTCGGGGATGTTTGGGCCTTTTGGGTTACTACTGTCTTGGGCCCCGTAAAGGCAAAAGTTTCTGTCATTGGTATTCTTCTATATCCTTACACGTAACAGCAAGGCTCAAGATAACAGGTTTTTTTACTGGAAGCAACTTTTTTTTCAAAAGTAGCGCCCGGATCATGGGATTTATTGAGAACCAGGAGCTACTTTCAGTCTACCGGGAGCTAACTTTTTTATTAAATCGTATTGTCAAATCGAAATTCGATGTCTTAGGCAAGCTTACCGATCATCAACGGGCGCTGGTTTGGACAAAATATCAGCGCTCGGTTGTTTATTTTTCAGCATTACCGGGCGCTATGGCAGGAGGACCGAGGGGTAAAAATCGCCCAGCGCCCGCTTATCTTGAGTCTTGCGTAACAGTTGCAATGCAAATATATTCATCCATGTACCTGTACGGCTGAATAAATCAGTTGGAGGACATGGGGCCGTTTCGGGCTGCTGATTGATTTGTGTATACCCCAATATGTAATAGGTTAAATACACAAAAAATCATCCATGTACATGTATCTCTTCGGCTGAATAATACCATATTTGGGATCCTTTAGGGCTACTGTCTTGGTACCCATACAAGCAAAAATAGCCGCCATTGCTACCGTAATTACAAGTACCCCTTAGGCCTAAAAAAAAAGGTTTGATTGGCGTAACATGACCAAAACAAATAGGGTAGGTCGGTCGGGATTTTTTTTTCTTTTTTATAATTTTTTTAATTTTAAATCATCTACTTTTGAACACTTAAAAGACAGCAGTACACACAAATGAAGAGACGGCAAAAATTCCCTTTTCTTTAAACATTTTTATTTTTATTTATAGAAACCAACAGACTCTATGAGTACAAGTTTCTGAAGCTTTAAACAATAACAAACGTCAGATTTCAGTTTTTTTGGTTTTTTGGTGTGTGTTTTTTCCCCTCAAAATAATAAAAAAATATTCAGGGTCGGCGATGTATTTAGGGTCGGTCGGGTTACGCCAATCAAACAATTTTTTTTAGGCCTTATGAGTGATATGCATGTTTTAGCCCCCTATATTGTGACCCCAGAGCCCCCGTGCAGGATGTGACCCTGGAGCAATACAAACTATTTACTTTTGGCACTAACATAGTCTGGCCATTACATTTTTTAAACTCTCCGGGATCCTGACAACAACATCCCCTGCCCCTATGAAGTATATGGTGCGTCCCTTAAAAGAAAGAGGAGAAACGACTGAGCGGAAATTCTGATCGTTATGAATGCACATCAAGATAATAAGGGCGGTGTGGTTTTGGATGCCAGCCGGCAATTTGATTGATTTTTGGCTGATTTTTCATCCGATACGCACTATATATTATGAGACAATGGTGTATAGTTTGGGGCGGGGCATTCGAATAATAATAATACCTTCAGTGTGTGTGATTAATATCGCGTTAGCGTGCCCTACACAAAGGCGCCGGCGTTTGCGATTAATTCGAAGCAGGAAGTTGGCAAACAGCTCGCTAGACTCGCAGATTTTATAAGGGAGAAATTTGTTGTTGTTTGATTAAAATAATTCTAACAAACTACGTTATTTTATGATAAAAAATCAAAATAAGCAATAAACTAAATAAGAATGAGAATGAGAATAAAATATAGTTCTAACTTAGCTGTTTTGCTATATATGATGGTCTTATGATGCATAGGCTGTGCCATGTTTGTGTCGTCGTGTATGGCCGCATACGACTCCAAATATGATACAGCCTATACATTATATGACCATCGTATATAGCAAAACAGCCAAGAACTATATTTTATTCTCTAAGTAGTGTATAGTAAGTTCCATAATCCAATAGAGCACGCACTTTGTGCATACGCACCGTGCGAAACAATGGAGCTTTATTTGAGCAGTTTTTACATTTTGATTAATGTTGTCAATCTTGGCTTGATTAGAGCATAGGATAACTCAATGATTGATGCACACTTCCGGCTAAAACAGAATCTGATTTTGAAATCCTTGCCTGGTGAAGAATCTTTATGCTTAATTTTCTTTTAAATTGAATTTTCGAATTAACACAGAAAATAGTGCAAACTTTAACATTGTGACAAATTCCTATATAACCTATGACTAGGACTGTTATATTAATTAGTAGTACAATTCCCACTGATTAACATGTTCTAAGAAGCCACCTGTCTTGTGACTATTGTGCACTTCCTGCTTTCCTGTATCTATATGCAGCACTGGAAATACCCACATGACTTTCCACCCGGGGTAGACCAACCCTGGGTCGACCAACCCTGGGTGGATAGGGTTAGGGTTAGGGTTAGGGTTAGGGTTAGGGTTAGGGTTAGGGTTAGGGTTAGAGTTAGGGTTAGGGTTAGGGTTAGGGTTAGGGTTAGAGTTAGGGTTAGAGTTAGGGTTAGGGTTAGGGTTAGGGTTAGGGTTAGGGTTAGGGTTGGGTTAGGGTTAGGGTTAGGGTTAGGGATAGGGTTAAGGTTAGGGTTAGGTTTAGGGTTATAAACAGTCCCTGGGTGGACAGCCCCGGGGTTGTTTTAGAATGATCCGGACAGTCCCGGGGCTGTTTTAGAATGATCCGGACAGTCCCAGGTTGTTTTAGAATGATCCTTCCTTGTTTTTACCTCCCCGACCACCAACCCCTGAGTGTTTAACATATAATTTGGAATGAATATAGTCTCCAATGTGTTTTTTTAAACAGTATCATGCGGTTTACTCCATGAGGGCGCTCTATTGTAGTCCACCGAGGGTTGGTCGACCCAGGGTTGATCAACCCCGGGACTCTCTACCCCGGGTGGAAAGTCATGTGGGTATTTTCATCGCTGCGTACATATATACCACTGTCTCTAAAACACATTACATTTCATTTCGATATTCTAAACTCCACCCTGCATCTCCAAGCGAGAAGTCACTTCGAGGCAAACCATCTTTAACATAAATAAAATACGGTATATCAACTATCTTCAACTTCAAAGCAGATAAAATCAAACGTTCTGTCATGATTGCATCAAAAGATTAAGGTGGAGTTGATATGATAGATGTTTATTACAGATATAGCTTTAAAAGTAATGTGGTTAAAGCGTTTCCTCAGCGAAAAAATGCTCCGTGGAAAGATATACCAAATTATTATTTTGATAAGTTGGGAGGTCTTGAATATATATTGCAAACAAATATGAAGGAAGATTCATTTCCGAAATATTTTCCTAAGTTCTATAAAGATATTATTCTAGGTTGGCAGAAGTTAAAAGATTGCGATCAAAAAGATCTACAGCTTGATGAGATCTATAACATGCCACTTTGGAATAATGCATTGTTAACTAATCCAGTAAATAATGTATTTCATACCACAGCATATAAAGCTGGTATCGAAAGAGTTAAACATATATTAGACGAGAAAGGTTCTTTCTTATCTTATTCAAAATTATGCTGTATGTATGGAAACTGTATTGACTTTGTATCGTATTATGATATCATAAAAAGCTTTCCATATAAATGAAAGATTACAGGGTGTCTCAGAAAAAAATTACAACGCACCTTTAGAGGATTGTAACTTCCTGAATAAGTGTCAGAATAGAACAGATGGTTCGGTTCAGTAATTCCAGAGAAATGAGCAATTACGTAACATTAGTCTGGGAACACTTCCATCCAAGTTTGCTCATATTGAGTGATTGCATATACAGCACATACATGAAATCAATACTTCTCTACAAAATGACATGGATTAACGTGTTTTTATGGTTCTCGTTTTTATTTTACACCAAATAATATGCCAGATGAGACCAAAATTAAACACATAATATAAAATAAAAGTTGTCTAGATTATTTTCATCACATTTTATAATTTTTTTAAAACAGTAAAATTTAACATTTGTACGATAAGTTCAATCTTTTTATAACAATTGGAAACAAAATTATAGTAATTTTAGTAAATATGAAAATTGTCATCATTAAACCAAGTTCAAGAACTGATAACATCGCGCATACAACTTATCAAGCTTAATAGTCTTCACATTTTCAACTTGAAGGCTGAAATCATGTACGATATTATAAAATTATCGCCAATTTTGCGCATGATGGTCAAATTATTAGTATCGCAATTGAAAACAAAATAAATGTTTTGTTTACATTAAAAGAGTATGGTCATATCTCTCTTCTTACAATGAGTTGTATTGTTTTTGGTTTTCTGGGTGTTATGAGTGTTATGGTCGATTATTCAGTATTCATAGATCACAAATTGATTTTTTTTATCATAGTATTAAACAGTGCTGGCTAATTGAACATTAATGAGTTAGTAAAAATCTGTCAAAATATGCAAACTTGGATGGAAGTGTTCCGTGATTACTCTTACGTAATCAGAGATATCTCCGTAATTACTTAACAAAATTAAACACTGTTTTCTACCAATTGTAGAAAACTACTTTGGCCTCATTTTACCGTATATTCTCAAAAAAAATTACAACGCACCATTA